>JABCMJ010017291.1:0-55531 GCA_014822125.1 Arbutus unedo
GAACCCTCACAACTCTCTCCGATATCTTGATAGAGTAATTTTCGTGAAGGAAAACTATTAGTCTAAACTCGATTTTATAATCAAAATCTCATTAATCAGTGTAAAAAAGGTCATAACTCCCGGATTAAATCGGAAAGAAATGATTTCAAGCCATTAATGAGCTTTAAAATTCTAATTTGCCCAATCAGAATTCGAAGAAGTAGCTCGATCGGTCTCTAGCTCGATCAAGCGAGCTACCAATTTTTAAAACCCAAATTTTAATAAAACAATAATTAAAATACAATATAAATAACTAAATTAATCTAATTTTTATTACAGTATCATTAATTCTTTTCTCTAATTTGTTTTAAAAATTGGTAATTGATGCGTTGTTGAGGCATAAATCAACTTGTCATTCTTTGTGAATTGATGAAGTAGCTAGCGTTCTTTAGCCAACTAATTTGAAGTTCAGGGAAAAATTATATAAAGAACAATTAGATGTGAGTATCCTTTAAGATTGAAATGTTTATTCGAATAATATTTCTTACGACAGGAAAAAAAAAACGATTTTTTAAAACCACAAAAAAGTAATGGGGAATAACTTTTTAATTTATTTGAGCACCAAAAGATGTAACCGAGTAATAAATATAGAGGGGCCATGCTACTATGAAGAATAGGTGGAGCCGAGGTTGCGGTATAAGAAAAAGCATACATGTCTCAAATTTGAATAAAAGGACAGAGTGAGTTCCAAAAATGGGAAGGATAGAAAAATTAAGGAAAAGAAGGAGAGGAGGTTTAACCAATGTAATATAAATATCGTTACATCAAAGTAATCTAAGTTACTATAATAAAATATATCTTTATGGAACCCACAGAGAGGAGACTTAACCAATATAATATAAATACAGTTGCATCAAAGTGATCTGAGTCATTGTAACAAAATGTATTTTTATGGGATGCACATCATCCTTTCTTATAATATAAATATTGATATTCGTCATAAAAAAATGTTAGATATTTACAAAAGTGTTACTGAAAGGTTAGTTTATGATAGTTAATTTTTATATCGTTAGAAGAATAGAATGAATGACGAAAGTTGTAAAAAAAAGTATTTATTAAAAAGTCATTCAAATATTATTTTTTAAATCATTAGATGTGTAGAATAAAATATTTAAACACAACAAGTAATTGTTATAGTTTATTCAAAAGCTAATAGGTTACAAATATATTTTTAAACTGCTAGATGTGTAGAATGAGGGGTTAGGATTTGTTTAAAAAAATATTTTTTGAAGATTGCTTCTCAATCTTGTTATGTAAATTTTTTTCATGAAAAATACTAACTATTTATTGAAATGCCTTTCAAAAGTTAATTTATGAGAGGAATAGTTTTATAACATTAGATATGGAAAGTGATTTCACACACCTATTATAGTTACATGTACTCTTTGTTGTGTGCTTATTATACAAAGTTATTAAAATATTCTTCTATTAAATAACTTTTATTCCTCTCTTGTGTTTAAATTACTATATTACCCTCATAATTAACTAAAAGTAAATATCTTTTATTTTTTTGTCTTTATTTAATTTTTTTGTATTTGTTATTTTTGTGCCATTTTTTATGATTTATTTGTTTTTTTTTATGAAAGAAATCTAAAAAGTATAAACTTATGTTCAAAAACTAAAAACATCACTAAAAACAAAAATAAGTATAAAAAATCGATGTTTTGAGTTTATTTTTTGTGCTTTTTGAATTTGTTTTTAGTTTTTTGACATCATTTTATAATTTTCTAAAATCTTTTATCGAGACGAACTAATAATCATAAAAAAATTCTTACAAAACAAAAAATTAATTTTTTCCAAATAAAGACAAAAAAAAAATTCAAACAATAATCCGATAATTACTACATGCTAAATAGATCCTAAATAAAGAAAATGCTTCCACAAAAATTTAATTTTTGTGAGATTATATGAACAACAAATGATTGCATATAATTTTTGTTAGAATCTTTTCTTTATTTAGAATCTATTTAGTCTGTAGTAATTATTAAATTATTGTCTAATTAATTTTTGTGTCCTTATTTGAAGGAAAAAATTTAAATAAAAATTAATTTTTTTTGTTTTGTTATCAATTTTTTGATGGGTATTAGTTCGTCTTGATTTCAAAAAAATATAAAATGATATCTAAAAACTAAAAAAAAAAAATTCAAAAAACACAAAAAAATTAGCTCAAAATAGTATTTTTTTAAAATTATTTTTTTAGTGAATTCTTTTAGCTTTTTAACATAATTTATACTTTTTAGATTTCTTTGGTCTAGACGAACCAATAAATCGTAAAAAAATAACGCAAAAATAAAAAATACAAAACAAATTGACTAAAAACAAAAAAATAAAGATTATTTACTTTTAGTTAATTGTAAGGGTAGTATAGTATTTAAATACAAGAGAAATAAAAATTATACAATAGAAGGGTATTTTTGTAATTTTTTATAATAATGACAAAAAAAAAATAGTGCATGAGGCTAAAATGAGTGTGTGATAATCAATTCCCTAGATATATGGAATGAAGGGTTAAGTTTTCTAAGCAAAAAAAATTCTATGTAGAGATACTTTCCTATTTTGTTATGAGTAATATTAAGAACACAAATACTCCAGACACATCGGGACACAAATGTGTTCAGAGCCGTTGGATGCACGTGGAGCTCTTAATAATTTGAAGACTCCACGTACATCTAACAGCTCTAGACATATCTATGTCCGGAGTATATGTCTTCTCAGAATTTTTGTTTTGTTATATAGTTTCTAAAATTGTGCATAAATTTATGACTGAAGCTTTTTGTATTATTTTTTATGGATTTCAAGCATTTGTGTTGATGTTGGTATACAGCATAGTAAAATTACATCTTTTTACTATTAATGGTGAATGTGTTTATGAGTTTGGTTTGGTAATTAAGATTTCTAATCCCATTTAGTTTTTTTACCTTATTAAGGCCCTATTTAGCCTCACTAGTTTATTTAGTTTATTTTTTTGTCTATTCTTTTTTTTTTTTTTGCGCTTGTTGTTTTGGCCTCAATGTTTTGTGGATTGTTGGTCCCTCTTTATGAAAGAAATTTAAAAATTATAAAATTATGTTCAAAAGTTAAAAAAATATCACTAAAGACGACGAATAATCTAAAAAAAAAAATCTTGTTTTTGGATTATTTTTGTCTTTTCTGAACTTTTTTCAAATTTGATCCATTATTTATAACTTTTCTGAAAGTTCTCGTCGAGATGAACTGATAATCCACAAAAATTTGACGAAAAACAAAAAATTACAAAAAAATTCACATAAGGACGAAAAGATAGTTCAATAATCTAATTAGTCTAAATGGAGCCAACATCACACTAGTACTTTTAATATAAACTAAAATGGCATTAATATTTGATAAAGCAAGTTTATCTATAAGTTGAGCATTGAATTGAACTTATGTTAGCCGTTCTAATAAAAGGTATTTTAACAAAATCACTTCGTCCTCTCTTGTTAAATAGATATAAAAAAATCTTAAGCGATAATATTGATAAATGTATACCGACTTATGTAATATGCTTTCCAATTTGCATTCGTGGTTCATGCTATTAGAACTGATATTGAAAGTGCATTTTTCATTAAGAATACAAAAAAAAAAAAAAAAAATCGAAAATGTAGATAGATTTTGTGGTGAATATAATTTGGTAAGAATTCTTATTCCCTTAAGTTTGTTACCCTACGGAATTTTAGAAGTACCATTAATATAAAAAATTAAATTTATAATTAATGCTTTACAAAGATTGTTTTATTATAAGTTGACCGTTGCATCAAAATGATCTTAGTCGTTCCAACAAAATGTATTGTAAGGAATCCCCATTGTCCTCCCTTGTGACATAGGTATAAAAATCATAAATGACAATATTGGTAAATTTGGTGAATGAATGTTGACTTAGATAACGTACTATGAAATTATACACCAATATTTTACGAATCCTTTTCCTACCTGAAGTGATTAATGCTATCATAACTGATTTTGTGTCTTTTTTATCGACATCGAGGATTTGTATTGATGTACAAAGAGATTTTTTCGTTAAAAGAATATTTGTACTGGTATTGTTGTACATCATATTGGAAGCATATTCTTGCATTAAGAATACAAAAATTATAAACAAAAATCCTGGCTGATTTGGTAATGAATGCGACTTGTAAGATATCTTCATCCATTAAGTTTGTTACCCTATGTAATTTTAGTAGTCTTGTTTGATCTCTTAACTATTTTACTAACCAAAGAGGTTATTTTCTTTTAGTCGTGCTCTAATATAGTTATTTATTTTGTAAATTTTAAATAATTGAAGAATGGTTATTAATTTAAGAATTTCATAAATAATGCTTTGTATGATTTTAAAAAAATAGCATACAAGTCATATAAATTAAGTTATCTTTTATAAAAAAATTAAATTAGTAGGTGTGAGATATTTCACTACACGTATATATCCTATAATTATTTTTTTATGAATTTCGAATGCAAATTTTTTACTCTTCTAACATGTTCTTATTTTCATAATAAGGTTATATTTAAAATCCCTAAGTTAGCAGTAGTTACATGACAATAAAAATAAAAATTACAATCATGTCCAGTAACATCTAAAAGCATGCTAAATAAAACAATTCCAAGTAAAAAAATCATACTACTCAAAACAATCATCCGACATTTTTAATTATCTATTTACAGTCTATAGTATTCAAAAAGTTTAGGTAAAGATGATTCTCAAAACAACAAATGGTATTGTTTAGTTGGTCTTCCATTAATATTTTTATGTACGAAACATGATATATTTTATTACACATATTTTATAAGTATTATTTTTCAAATTTCAAATTCAAAAAACTTGCTCTTACTGTCACACCCTCGTTTTCAAACCCAATGCATAACCCTACTTACCAATTAGAAACCTCACTATTTCTCAAATAAAGCCCAAATCATAATTCTCATAATAACAGTTGATAACTTTTTTCAAAATATTACAATTTACGAGGGACACTCCCAGCCTATCAAGCCAAAATAACAAATTTGAACTAGTTCAGTACGATATGCTTTCAAATACAACGAGAACAAAAGAGAAGTTAATTTATATCTTTCAAAAATAAATTCTAAAGATAATATGTAACTCCTAGGATGAAAGCCTGCTAAAAACATGCACCACCATGCATACACACAATCCATGTCAAGTTTCCGGAACTGTACCTGAAAAACAAAGAGATGAGCCACAATGCCTAGTAGAGGCGCCTACGCCAATATTATATGAATATGGAATGATATGACATGATTCATGAATAATCTATAATAACAGGCGCAGATGATAAGAGCATACATCATTATTCCCCGTATTGTAATGTCTACGATGAAATCACATGCTATGCAACTCATATCTCACAATCCACACATTGTCTAAATAATGTCAAGATCAACTAGCACTTTCCGAATGGAAACTAGACAATGTCAAGGTCAACTAGCACTTTCCGAATGGAAGCTAGACAATGTCAAGATCAACTAGCACTTTCTGAATGGAAGCTAGACATTGTCAAGATCAATTAGCACTTTCCGAGTGGAAGCTAGACATATCATTATTAGCACATCTCCCATTTGAGGCTAAGCGTCGCACATGTCGATGCGATAAACGTTATAATTTAACAATTTAATCCATAATGTTCACAACATAAGGATAATTCTATAAGCATGCGCAATTCGTTAAATAAATGTCCGAAGTAATAGAATTATCATCTATTTATAATTATGGCCTTTAACCAAACTTAACTAATCCATAATCTCAAAATAAGGTGAAATCCATCAGTTAAAGTCACCTAACAAGTCGTTGGAGCGAATCTAAAGTCGTTGGATGTGCCAAAAGTCAGAAGAAGTCACTGGTAAGTCGTTGGAGCGACTTCCTAAAAAGTGATGTCGCTAGAGCGAAGTACAGGTCGTTCAAGTGACTTGGACGATCTCTGAATTTTCAACAGTTGATTGCAGAATCACCTAAACACCCAAATACCCAAAATACACGATCAAAAATATAATTTTAACTACCAATATCTATCATAAACATGTAATAGAGGTAAAACATCCCTACCTCAAACTTCGAAATCGAAAGATTTGATGTGGTGGTAGAAGCCATAGCTTCCAAGCTCCAAATCTTTCCTTCTCGAGCTCCAAATTACGATCCGTCTTCGATTTCACGTTACGCACGATCCAAGCTTCTTATATCTCAAAGGAATTCAAAAATGGCAGGGTGGATTGATAGTGGTGGTATAGAGAAGGTAGAGCTTGGTAGGGAGAGAAAGAGATGAGGGAGTGAATAATGGGTTTTGCTAAAATCCCTCTCCAAATCAGATTTTAAGGCACCAAGGGCACTCACGTAAAACATTACGTGTAGTGACGTGCGCGAAATAAAACCAAAGACCTCATGCTCGAATCTCAAAATTGAAATTCGAAATATGAAATAATAAATTATATGATTATTCCGCAATAAAATAAATTAAAAACTTAAAATATTCTGGGCCCTTACATCCTCTCCTCCTTAAAAGGAATTTCGTCCTCGAAATTAAACGAATGTGTCGACACCGACACCTCAGTACACAATCAACTAGCAAGACACGGATACTCCGTCAAAACTTTAATGCTATCAAATAAGACACCGATACTTCTCACAATACCACAATCTAGATACGGACACACCATCATTATCTCAACCCAGCAACAAAGTAATCCGTACTCTTACAAAACTCTAGTTCTGACCACTCCAAAACGTGAGAAGGATCCGGTTCATACTTCCTCAATATCGAAACATGAAACACGTCATGCACATTCGACAACTTTAGCAGTAAGGTCAACCGGTAAGCAACCTCCTCGATTCTTTCAATAATATCAAATGGCCTGATCAATCTCGGAGACAGCTTCCCATTTCACCCAAAACGCGATAAGCCTCGCTGTGGCAATACTTTCAAAAACACATGGTCTTCCACCTCAAACGATAAAGGACGACGGCGTCGATCAGCATAGCTCTTTTATCTACTTTGAGCAGTGAGTAATCGCTAGCGAATTACCTTCACTTGCTCGGTAGTCTTTTCTTGCGCCATCAAAAGTTGCTTGCGAATCAACTTCATATGCTCGGTAGTCTCCCAATCAAATTCGGCCCGACAAACATTGCCTCACCCAACTTGGTCCAATATATCGGCAATCTACACGACCTACCATACAAAGCCTCAAACAGTGCTATCTCAATGCTCGACTAATAACTATTATTGTACGCAAACTCAACAAGCGGTAAATGATCTTCCCAACTACCTCGAAAATCTAAAACATATGCCCGAAGCATATACTCAAGAATCTGAATTGTATGTTTGGATTGTCCATCGGTCTGAGGATGATATACGGTATTGAATAATAAGTTTGTGCCAAGCGCTACTTGCAAACTCTGCCAAAATTGTGCTATGAATCTCGGGTCTCGGTTGGACACAATAGAAATGAGAATCCCTTGCAATCAAATAATCTCATGGATATACAATCGACTGAGCTTCTCAACAGAATCGGTCACTTGGATTGATAGAAAGTAAGCGGTCTTAGTCAAACGGTTCACTACCACCCATATCGCATCATGCCCTCTTGGCAATCTCAGTAAACCGGTAATGAAGTCCATCGTCACATTCTCCCATTTCCATTTCACAACTGGCAATGGTTGCAATTTTCTTGCGGGTCGTTGGTGTTTGACATTCACTTGTTGGCATGTCAAGCATCTCGACACAAAGTTCACAACATCTCGTTTCATACCGAACCATCAAAATTATCAACGCAAATCATAATACATCATTGTTCCACCTGGATGAACGGCCAATGGGGAATGGTGAAACTCTCGTAAAATCTCTTCCTAATAAGCGATGGGTACAAACAACCTCCCTTGAACACGTAGACTCCAATCGGCGTGAGTCATTCACCTCTCTCGTGCATTGCCACTAAGAAACTCCCAGCGTAGTTCTTCCGTCTTCTCATCATGTTGTTGAGCATCTGCCACTCGAGTGTATTAAGTAGATTGGATTGTCAAATTGCATCACTGGCCTCCTCAAAATGTGTTGCATAACTCCCCAACTCATTCATCATTTTCCATTCCCAAATGGCCAAGCTCGCCAATCGGGTTGGTTTTCTACTTAAAGCATCCGCTACAACATTCGCCTTCCCTAGTTGATACTGCAGTTCAAAGTCTTAATCCTCAATGTGCTCCATCAAACAGCATTGTCTCAAGTTCAACTCCTTCTGAGAGAATAAATACTTCAAACTCTTGTGATAAAAAAGATTTCAAACTTCTCACTGTAGAGATAATGCCACCAAATCTTCAATGCAAACACGACTGCGGCAAGCTTCAAGTCATGCGTAGGGCAATTCCTTTCGTGAATCTTCAATTGCCTTGACCCATAGGCTACAACCCGTCTTGTCTCCATCAACACACATCCTAGTCCCTCCTTTGACGCATCACAATACACGGAGCAACCCATTCCTTGCTTGGGCACAATCAACACCGGTGTGCTAGCCAAACATCGCTTTAACTTCTTAAATTCTACCTCACAAGCGTCATCCCAAACAAAACGCGTCTCCATACGAGTCAATCGAGTCATAGGAGCCGCCAAACGAGAAAATTCAAGCACAAAATGGCGATAATACCCGGCCAAACCCAAAAAGTTTCGGATCTCAAAAGTATTCTTCAGTCGTTGCCAATTCATAATGGATTCTATCTTTTTTGGATCAACGGATACTCCTCCTCGCGAAATAACGTGCCCCAAAAACTTGATTTCGGGAAGCCAAAATTCAGACTTGCTAGGTTTAGCATAAAGGCGGTACTCCCTCCAAAATTCAAGAACAATGGCAAGGTGCGATTGGTATTCTTCCTCTGTAGTCGAGTAGATCAAGATATCGTCAACGAACACCACCACGAACTGATCAAAGTACATGTGAAAGATATGTTTGTAAGGTCCATGAACATTGCTGACGGTTGGTCGACCCAAACGGCATAACCACAAATTCATAATCTCCATAGAGAGTACGAAAAGCTGTCTTCGGAATGTCTTCACTCCAAACCCTCAACTGGTGATAACCCGATCTCAAATCAATCTTCGAGAAACACTTGGCTCCGTGGAGTTTGTCAAACATGTCATCAATGCTCGAGCTCCCCATGGTGACGTACTTGAGCGTATAAAATCCAAATCTTGCAACTCCTGCAACTGAATTTCCAACTCCTTCAATTCGGTCGGTGCGAAGCGATATGGAGGCATAGAAATTGGTGCGGCACCCGGAATCAAATCTATCACAAACTCAATCTCTCTCTCTCGGGAGGTAAACCGAGTAACTCTTTCGGGAACACATTCGAAAAATTTTGAACCACTAACGGCAACTCACCACGTGCATGCTCATTCTCATCAAAAGTCAAACTAACCAACAGCGCATAAATAGAATCCCGCTCTCGAGGTTCATACAGATAAGGCTCTAATGGCTCCTGACGCTCTCCAAAAAACTCGAAATAACCATCATCAGGTGAACAAATATGGATCCAACGCTTAAAATAATCAATCATAGCATGATGGGTAGACAACCAGTCCATACCCAAGATAACATCAAACCCAATCATACTCAGCACAATGAGATCACAAACAAAACGATGGTCAAATATAACAAATTCGCAATCTCTACACACACGATCAAGCAGTGACCTCCCTCCAATAGGTGTCTCCACATGGAGCGGTGGGTCTAACAAAATAGTCTCCAACTCCAAAGCACAAACAAATGATGCAGCAATAAATGAATGAAATGCTCCAGAATCAAATAGAACTCTCGCAAAAGAGTTGAACACGAGAAACGTACCCCTCATGACTGACGCGTCCGGGCTCTGGAAAGTAGAAGGTGTCACAGCAGATGTGATATTGTAAGCTCTAGCAAGAACATAATGTTCTTGCATATAACTACCTCCTTGTCTTTGAAAGTTCACTGGCGCTGGAGAACTAGCCCTTTTCTCGGATTACGAACCCTAAACCGATATGGCCTGACGAAAATGAGATGGCTATTGTCGCTGTGGAGTCCCAAATGATTGCTTCCCCTAACCTTGTCCTTGTCTCGATTGCTGCACCGAACCAACCTCACTACGTGCTCCTCCCCCTTGAGTACAAATCCTTGAAACATGATCTTCCTTACCACATGTGTAACAAATCTTGAGAGGCACCGGGCACTGAGAGCGGATATGACCCGGTTGATTGCATCGGAAACACACACTCGCGGGCTTAAAAGTATTGCTTCGTGAATCCGACAAAATAAACGGCCTAAGATTTGAATGGCTATTGTAAGACTGAAATTGTTCTCGCTGTCGTTTGCGTCCTTGACTTCCGAAACTCTCCAAAGAGGATGAATTAGGCATCACACGCGACTGCCTTGGTTCCCAAACTTTGGAACCTCGTTGTGCCTCCTTGGGCAATTCAACGCTCCTTGCACATTCAACAATGTCAGCAAAACTCATCTTGTGCTGGCTCACCATGAGCCTCTTAACTGAAGAGTGAAGACCCCTCTCGAAACGTCGACACTTACGGTCTTCCAAAGCCACGAGCTCTGGTGCAAAACGGGATAAGGTCTGAAACTTTGCAACATATTCTGACACGATCATGTCCCCTGTTCTAAGCTTTCAAATTGTTCACGTAATTTCTCATGATAGGATAACGGAAAGTACTGGTTCTCATAAAGAATCTCAAAGTCTGCCCAGGTCAAGGTCTCCACATCCGGTTCATCGACCCTAGCTGCTTGTCTAGCAGCCCTTCATGCATCTTTTCTTCCTTTGTGAATGGATTCCCACAATTCGTTCGCTTCCCCCGTCAACTAACATTCTACGATACCGACCCGAAAAATACCATCTTCCACTATTCTCAACGTAGTGAATAACTTACGTATCTTGGAGAGCCAATGGTTGGCAGTAAGAAAGTCACCACCCTCTCCATTGAATTGTGGTGGATTGAGGCGACGAAACTCCCTCATTACATTGATTGCCTGATTCCCAGCATTCAGCCTAGCGGTAGGGTTCAACAGATTGGCCTCGGCAGGATCCGCCACGAACTCTCTCGCAAACATGCCCGGAACAACCAGCGGTTCAACATTCTGTTCCACTTCTTTATTCACCTTCTCTGCATGAGGAACTTCTCTCTGCTGACTCACAACATCCTCTAACGGCATCTCACGGTAGTGACCTCGGTCTTGAGGTCGACCAAATCTCACACTACGTCTAGGAGGCATAATGCTACAAAGTACAAAGTACTAACAATGTCAAACAACAACACATTACCAGGCCAATGCCTTACACAAATTCCCAACACTATCTATCAATTCTATATTTACTCATAAGGAACAATAAGTACAATGCATATGAATGTCATGCACACAAGTACACACATGCTCTTCTAAAATCCAGAGTTTTGAACCCATGAGACTCTAAGTCTCCCCACGGTCTCAAAGTATTCTAACTCAAGCTCTGATACCAAGTTGTCACGTCCTCGTTTTCAAACCCAATGCATAACCCTACTTACCAGTTAGAAACCTCACTATTTCTCAAATAAAGCCCAAATCATAATTCCCATAATCAACAATTGATAACGTGTTTCAAAATATTACAATTTACGAGGGGCACTCCCGGCCCATCAAGCCAAAATAACAAATTTGAACTAGTTCAGTACAATTTGCTTTCAAATACAATGAGAATAAAAGAGAAGTTAACTTATATCTTTCAAAAATAAGTTCTAAAGATGCTATGTAACTCCTGGGATGAAAGCCTTTAAAAAACATGCACCACCATGCATCCACACAATCTATGTCAAGTCTCCGGAACTATACCTGAAAAACAAAGAGATGAGTCAAAATGCCCAGTAGAGATGCCTACGCCAATATTATATGAATATGGAATGATATGACATGACTCATGAACAATCCATAATAACACGCGTAGATGACAAGAGCATACATCATTATTCCTCGTATTGTAATGTCTACAATGAAGTCACATGCTACGCAACCCATATCTCACAATCCACACGTTGTCTAAACAATGTCAAGATTAACTGGCACTTTCTGAATGGAAGCTAGACAATGTCAAGGTCAAGGTCAACTAGCACTTTCCGAATGAAAGCTAGACAATGTCAAGATCAACTAGTACTTTCCGAGTGGAAGCTAGACATATCATTACTAGCACATCTCCCATTGGAGGCTAAGCGTCGCACATGTTGATGCGGTAAACATTATAATTTAACAATTCAATCCATAATGTTCACAATATAAGGATAATTCTATAAACACGCGTAATTCGTTAAATAAATGTCCGAAATAATAGAATTATCATCTATTTATAATCATGGCCCCTAACCAAATTCAACTAGTCCATAATCTCAAAATAAGGTAAAATCCATCAGCTAGAGCGAACCCAAAGTCGCTGGATGTGCCGAAAGTCAGAAGAAGACGCTGGAGTGACTTCCTAAAAAGTGATGTCACTGGAGCGAAGTCCAGGTCGCTTGAGCGACTTGGTCGATCTCTAGGTTTTCAACAGTTGATCGCAGAATTGCCCAAATACCCAAAATACACTATCAAAAACATGATTTCAACTACCAATATCTATCATAAACGTGTAATACAGGTGAAACATCCCAACCACAAATTTCAAAATCGAAAGATTTGATGTGGCAGTAGAAGCCCTAGCTTCCAAGCTCCAAATCTTTTCTTCCCAAGCTCCAAATTACAATCAGTCTTCAAATCCACGTTAAGCACGATCCAAACTTCCTATATCTCAAAGGAATTCGAAAATGGCAAAGTAGATTGGTGCTGGTGGTAGAGAGACGGTAGAGCTTGGTAGAGAGAGAAAGTGATAAGGGAGTGAATAATGGGTTTTGCTAAAACGCCTCCCCAAATCAGATTTTAAGGCACCAAGGGCACTCACGTAAAACATTACGTATAGTGACCCGCGCGAAATAAAATCAAAGACCCCGGGCTTGGGTCTCAAAATTGAAATTCGAAACATGAAATAATAAATCACATGATTATTCCGCAATAAAATAAATTAAAAACTTAAAATATTCCGAGCCTTTACACTTACAATATTGTTATTCCCCCAATGAGATTATTATTATTTTTAAATCTCTAACTGTGGTTATGTGGGAACAAAAATAAAAATTCACAATTATGTCACTTAATAACTATATTCATGTTAAATAAAATGACTCCAGGTAAAAAAATATTCTATCCAAAATAATAATTTTACATCTTTAGTTATTGAATGTATTTCAAATGCAAATGAAATATTTTGATGCAATGTATTATTTGTTGGCCTTGATTGATCTCTCAACCATTATATTAGGCATAAAGATTTTTTATTTAAGAGTCATTGTGTGGTTGCTCCAAGACCTCAAGCATAATTCTTCATTTTTTCAATTTTAAATAACTAAAAATGACTATTAATTTAAGCACCTCAATTAGACTTCATACAATTTAAGAAAATAAAATAGTATACATCTGCCAATATAATTTTTAAAAAATATATCACAATAATTTGTTCCGTAAATGGTCTCAAAAGTTTTGGAAAAGAAAATTATTTCAAATTAAATATAATTATCTCTTGGTCATTTTCTTCTTTCTCTCTCTTAACTTTATTTTTATCAACGTGACTAAGGAATTTCATGCTTATCAAAATAAATATCTTACACGTGCATTACAAACAATTTCTTTATTATTTTACCATTTGTATACTGATTAGTTCTCTCTTTACTTCATCTTTTTACTAATCTCTCACTGATTTTGAAAAAATATATTGTATTAAATTTATTGTGATAATATTTAATTTATATAGTGATTGAGTTGTACGTTCAAATAATATAAATAACATAAATTTATATGACTTTATTTTAGTCACATATCTAAACTATATATTACTAAGCGTGCCAAGTGACAAAAGTTTGTTAGTTTGTCATCAAAATATTAAAGTGATATTTGTTACCTTAGAACTACCAAAATAAGGTATGGATTTTTTTGGGATTCAAAATCAAAAAACTTACCATATTTCACATGTAATTTTTTTATTTTTATAATTTTTTTATTTATCTATATCTATACAAACACAAATATATATATATATATATATATATATATAGCTATGCATTTACATGTGTGTAAGTAAAATATTTTTAAAAATTACACAGAGATTGATTTTTCAAAATATAAACATAAATAAATATACATATTCTTACATAGAAATTTGGTACATAATTTCTTATAAATAAATATATGATGATATCACTTTAATTACATTATCCCTGATTTAAATATTTAAAAGCAAAGTATCACTTTTTTTAACTTACGTTCATTTTTTTAAATACATTTTATAATAAGCTAATTTTAATAACCATACAAATTATGATCAAGATAGATTTATATGACCACAAAGTGTTTGTTTTTTTGCTAAGTAAAAAGAATTTATTAATTTTTAAAAATTATTATAAGGATTAAAAGAAAGGAAAGTATCGAGTAAGACAAAATACGAATCTCAACTATGTTGGAATCTGTGATTGTGAACGGGCAGTTCAGCCACCATAGGGATGTGCTTGAATGAGTTGAGGGCAAATTTTAATCAATTCATCTTAGATCGATTGATATTTTTTTACCCGCTGCATAATCACTACAACAAAATGGGGATTTAAGGGCACTTTTTAAGGGACATTTTTTTAAAATTGCCCTAAAGTTATTATTGAGGTACTACCTTCTTAAGTGTCTCATTTGATTGTACCTAATGTGGCATTCGGATTTAACTCTAATTTTATATATTTAATATGACGTCGTTGTGTTGTATATTTTTTCTCTTACTTGTTCCTTTAGCCGCACCTTTTTAAACTTGCCCTATCAAGTTATTAATGAGGCACTATCTTCTTAAATGTCTCATTTGATTGTATCTAATGCGGCATTTGGATTAACCCCAATTTTAAATATTTAATTTATTCATGGTAATTTTGATGGGACAGTTGTGAGGGACTCTAAAAACTGGGTATAATAGGGCACTTTATTTAAGGTGTTATACGATGTCGTTTTGTTATATATTTCTTTCTCTTACTTGTTCCTTTAGCCGCACTTTTTAAACCTGCCCTATCAAGTTATTAATGAGGAACTACTTTCTTAAGTGTCCCATTTCATTATATCTAATGAGGCATGTGGGCTTAACTCTGAATTTATATATTTAATTTATTTGTGGTAATTTTGATGAGGCAGTCGGTAATGCCTCTAAAAATTGGGTATAATATGGAACCTTATTAGAGACGTAATACGATATCGTTTTGTTATCTATTTGTTTCTCTTACTTTTTTCTTTGGCCGCACTTTGTTAAAATTGCCCTATCAAATTATTGATGAGGCACTACCTTCTTTAGTGCCCTATTTGATTTATGTTTTGTTCAAAGTTTACTTTTTATTTACTGTAAACCCATGTTAATGATATAAAGTTATACTAAAAAACAGTAAAACTTCAAAGAATTGGGCATATATAACTTATTCTTTTATTAGATTTCCTATTTTTTAGTGTACCACAAAACTATTAGAAATCTAATTTTTAGAGACTTCCTCTTTGATTAAGTTTAACCAAACGATAATACCATCAACACACACATCACTTTATACCTTAGATAACACAATTTGCGATACTATCGTTTATGTCTCTCAACCCCAATTTGGAATACGCGTGAAACACAATATATACATATTTTTTATCATAAGTATAAATCATAATATGACGTCATTTTGTTATCTATTTTTTTCTCTTCCTTTTTCTTTAGTCGCACTTGCCTAGACATGTATTAATCACCCATTTTGAATATTTAATTTCGATTTTTTCAATATTGTACTACACTTGTAGGTGTCTCAAAACATAGGCTATAATAGGGTACGTACTTCCTTTAAGTATAATATATTGTCTTTTTTAATTGGACATCTTCGCACTTAAGGCCAAATCTATAGACATTTTTCTTTCGATCAAGTGTCTAACGATATGCGATTAACTTCATTCTTGAAACAAGCAAAATAATTTGTATTACATGAAAGATAGGCGAGTGTGAACGGAAAAAAAAAATCTCAAACGCAGCTCGGGTGGTGTATTATAAGACTTTAACGTCCAGGAACATAATAAATGTCTTCTAATCACATGGTTGCTAATGTTGGATCATATCAAATTTTGGTAAAAATGAAAGAATTGCTAAAACGTTAAATCATAACGGTTTGGATCGAGCATCATAAATATTGGCTCCGTAATTGCCTTTTAATCCCACACATTGAACCTACTTGTTTGTAAACTAAATCTTGTGCTGTGATTGACTGTATAGTAGTCTCATGACCTCAACACAATCATGACAATCGAGCCCATTAATGTTTTTGCGCTTGTCAATTGTATCATTCTCGTAAATTTTGGACTAGATTGGGTTTAGAAGGCCTCTTCATCGGAACACAATTTCATTATGAAAATGATATTTAATTTCTATCCTACGATTTTGGGGCATTTTGTAAAAGGCATTTTTATAAAATTGTCTCATCAAGTAGTTAACGAGTGGTATCAAAGCATCGTGTTGAGTTTGGTCACCCAAAAACGCATTGAAAGTATCCGGTTCAGAACGGCTAAAAATGAAGTTCATCAAAAATTTAGTATGAGTACACGGTATTATTCCTCTTAAATATATGAATCCAACGATGGTCATCCGTCTTGATTCTAACTCTAGAGCCACCTCATGCATCGATTGAAGGTGGACCATGTAAGTGAGTGAGATATACTCTCACACGTGTTGTCATGCGTTTTTCATACATAGGGAATGACCACATTATCGATGACATGATCAACACGTCAGCAACTTGGTCTGATCAGCAGTTGACTCAACTACCATGCAGTGCCATCTCATCATCCATATCATCACAACGCAGGTGCCACATTAGCATATGTTCAGATACGACCGAGTGTACTTGTTATTCTCTTATTTAATTTTTAGGGGCTAATATTTTATTACATAATATATGTGGTTAAAAATGCAACTAGGTATTTAGAACCTTAAATACCTAATTTCGTCCAAAGCTCCACCGCTCTGTCTTCCGGCTCCACCAATCTCTGTGTGTGTGTTCCTCATTCTCTCTCTCGCTTCGATCTCTGCTTCTCTCTCTCCCGCGCTCTCTCATTTTTTCTCTGATATATATGTATGTAATATGTATGTGTGTGTGTGTGTGTGTGTGTGTGTGTGTGTGTGTGTATTATTTAACAAAGGTTGTTGCTGATATCTCTGCTTCATTTTGCTTTGATTGGCGACACTCAATGTGAAAGGACGTTTGCATACATCTTACAAAAAATGCATAATTTGATTAATATAGATAAAATGAGATTATTAACCCTTAGAGTGGTTAATTAAAATTAGTCATAAGGTAAACATTAGTGTGGTGGTAAAATTAAGAGGTCGACTACTAACCAAATTTGTCATGTGTCAAGTACTGCCATTTGCGTCGACCGTCAAGTAACTACTGCTGGTCATGTTCATAAAAGTGGAGAAACAATACAAGACCCCTACCCTCTAGACCTAGCTATAGAGCTTGGACAAAATGACAAATTTGAATGACGAAGTCATTTTTTGGTTTTCAGTGACCACACATTGTAAACACTTCATGCCTCTTTAGCCATATCATGTTACGTTGGTAAATCTCATACCTCATAGCTTTGAGAGCGTGAACAAGGAGAATAGGTTTCTTGCACCGAATTCAGAGAAAATACATCAAAGATAGAAGGACAAGCAAGCAAACAAACAAGAAACATGTAGGACTCTAATTAAAAAAAGGTGGAACTCTTGATTTAAGTTAAGACTTTTTAGTTTTTTCATGGTAATCTATTGTTTCTAGATTCTCTTGTACTAATAATCATGATCAGATTAACAAAAACGAAACATGGGTTTATGTTGGAAGATTCGTGATAATTAAGGCTATGAGAATTAAGTGCATGTTGTTATAAGCTTAAATCTTCCCTCTAGTTTATGGATTTTTAAATTAATTTTATGGATGCCCAATTTTAAGTCATTTTTGTCTGTTCTTATTTTGCTCATTAGTGTTTCTCTTAAAGATGGCTACATAAATGTCCTTTTCTTGAAGATGATTATCTTCTCCCAATAGATTTGTACAAATTGCACTCATTATTCATGTTATATAATAGTCAGTTTTCTTTTTTTTAATAAAAATCTATTTGCCTTGTTGCTTATTTATGTTGTCTTATTATAGAGCTTTAATATTGGTTTACGGAGAAGCCTAAAGGATAGGAGTTGGATGTATCAATCTTGATTGACTAGTGAGTATCTGGACGGAGTAGAGGAATTCTTGAAGTTCGCATTTTGTAATGCAAGTATTGATGGGAAAATTGTTTGTCCATGTGTGAAGTGTGGGGTCAGTATGACGATGAGCGCATACAAGTTTTATTCAACAACAAAGGACAACCGATTTCCAATAATAGCAAATTGAACCACTTCTTAGGCACTGTAGCAAGAAATGGGAGATATGCTCCTCTTCACTATAAGAGTTGGCACAAGATGCCTAAAGTTCTCAAGGAAGATATGTTTGCATTGGTGCTGGTAAGTTTGGTCGTTATACATTGTTATATTTTTTGTTTTTAGCTTGCTAAATACAATTTTGAATGTATGTTGGATTTGCAGCAAAAATTTGATTTCTCTCCTGGTCACAAGAGATGGATTTTGAAATCACTTGCAAAAAAGTGGAAGGACTGGAAGGCTAGAGTGAAGCGTGAAAACTATGATCCTGACCTACCCATTGAAGAGCAAATACATAGTCCACCAGATCGAGTGCATGCAGACCAATGGAAAGAACTTATTAAGTATTGGCATGACGACGCAAAGGTACGAGACTTTGATCTTTACCAATTTAATTACTCTTAAAAAATTTTCTTACTTCATGAATTTTTTTTTTCTCTAGAAAGTTAGTGATAAAAATAAGTCTAGTCGAGTGGGGCAGAATATCATTTATAGAATGGACAAAACTCTGGTAGCTGTAGTTAGAAAGATAAAGGTAATCTTATAAATTTGTAGATTATTTTAATTGTACTAGAATCAAAACTTTATATGTAACTTGAGATTAAACTTTCGGTATGCTCTCAGGCGGAAAAGCTTGGCCATGATCCATCATGTGCACATTTGTTCATTACTTGCTTTACAAAGAATGGCGTAGTCTCAAATGAGAAATTGGGGAAGAAAGTTCTGCGTTTCAAAACTTTTTCCATATACAAACTTCTATTCTTACATATGACATCGAGAATAATGTAAATTTTTGTGTTCCAGGAAGAAATGTAAGAGCTATCCAGCCAAGTTCCCGAGGGTGAACTTGATGCTACTGCACTAGATGACGTATTCTCCCAAGTTATGGGCAAAGAGAAATCTGGAAGTGTGCGCACGTATGGGCTAGGGGTTTGCCCATCTGATGTTTGGGGTGAAGTGCCTAGTAGTGGCACATCTTATAGGATATCAATGGAATGGAAGACAGAGCTAGACAAGACAAACCAAAAGGTGGAAGAGTTAATGCATTTACTTCAACAGAGTCGTGCAAATGGGGTTAATCCTTCAAACATTCCAGTCACGTCACCAAACCAACACCAACATGCGGGCTCCTCACCATCTATTTCCCAACGAGTACGTGTTAAGGTAACTATTCTCCTAAAAATACTTCAATTTTCTAATTAATATTTTCGATTATTTTACAAGTAGTTTTCAATACTTGAATAATATTGCTCTCAACTGTATGTAATTGACAATGTCAATTGATAATGCAAATATTAGAACTTGTCATACAAATTTGATATCACGGAATTTGAATGCTAGGTGGGAGATTTTGTCCATTTCAACAGCGTAGCCAACCAACGGAAGTTGTGGGTAAAGGGCGGATCGCTAGTTTGGATTCGTCTACAAAGGTAGGCGGAGAAGAACTCGGAGCCAACTAGTGTGAAATTCAAGTTCAAATCCCAATCCAATGGGACAAGCATTTGATAAGGCCTTATGGAGGCCTTAAGACTGTTGGCGATGCCATTGGCACACCAATTGCATGGCCCATTTTGTTTGGTACGTTGAATGCCCAATATCAGTTATTTTATTTTTTTCACAGAATAATAGACCTTAAAGTTGTGTATCTGGTTTTGTTTATCAGGTAATGAGAAACGACAATGGTTGCTTTGTTGAATGAAGAGCTCACTTAGAAGATGCGTAGTAGACATGGTTATATCACATAGATACTAAACTTATGACTTTTGTTTGTTTTTCTTAGTATTGTTTCATCTTTAGAATACTTCTATTTTATTTTCTTAATGAATTTATATCATGTTTTTGTTTTGTTTTGGATCCTTATGGATTTTGTTGACTAGATACATTGATTGAAGTTAATGATTTTGGTTTATTTTTTATAAATATGGTTGGAATACAAACTATAATTTATTAGTGTTTATTTAATTGTCGTTGCTTGAAGGCTAGCCTCTTGACCTAACAGATTGTGATTTATGCGACAATTTGAAATGCCTTAATAGTGCATTAAAAATGAATTTCAAAAATTTTGTGGCAGCACTAGAAAATGCCTTGATAGGTAATACACACTACAACAACAAAAGTTTGTTAGGACATTAATAACTACCTCAATAAGGGACCTAGAAACACTCTTGAGGCTCCTCAAAGTGCTTCATTCAAATGCCTTAATAAATCATTTATGCGGCACTTAGAAAATGGCTTGATAAGTAATATACGTGTCACCTAAAAATGTAGCAAGAACAAACTTTTGAAGCTCTTCAAAGTGTCTCATTCAAATGCCTTAATAAGTTATTTACGCGACACTTCGAAAATGCCTTGATAAGTAATATATGCACCACCTAAAAGTGCAGCAAGAAAAAACTCTTGAGACTCCTCAAAGTGCCGCATTCGAGTGTCTTAATAAGTCATTTACACGACACCAAGAAGTGCAGCATAGAAAAAGCTCTCAAGGCTTTTCAAACTGTCTCATTCGGATGCCTTAATAAATCATTTAGGCGGCACTTGAAAGTGCCGCATAGAAGAGCATTTAAGGCTTCATAAAGTGCCTCATCACAAGTATCGTGTTACCCTTATAGCTGCATCAATACAAGCGGCACTAAGGCGTAGTGCCCCAAAAGGTAAGATGCCCGATAGATCCCTTATTAAGGCAATTATGAATGCCCTAATAACCCTTTTTTGTTGTAGTGTACTCATCTTTAAAATTGACGAGTTGGTTCTGATCTTCATGACAAAGAACAAGACATCAAGCAATTATACCTTCAATTTATCTTTCTTGTTCACATACAAAAAATTCAAGACAAAGGGTTATAAATATCATGAACTTGAGTTTAGAATGACTCATATATCACTTGCACAAAGAAGTGGTGTTCTTCGATATTCAAATCATTATTAAAAGGAACAATCTCAAATAGAAAGGAGAAGCTTCCATGATTTAAGGTTTAATCTTTTAGATGGTTTTAATTTGATCGATTGAGTAGATTGATTGTTAAAAATAAAATCAAATAAGAGGAAATAGCAAGATGAAAGATTAAAAAAATCTTTCTTCAAATTTTTTTATGTTGTTAAAATTTAAAGTAAAAGATAAAGAGGCCACTTGATATTGAGAATAAAAACAATAAAAGTGATGGGTTATGCTACCTGTTTAAATTTTGCTTGATGGGTAATATTTATTTTGGTGTATGAAGATTTATCCTTGTATTGTCTTATGAGGGATCAAGTTAGACGATATATGAATTATTGAATTTTAATCGCATTAATACTCATGTGATGAAAAGTTCAATTGGATAAAAATCTTAATTACGCTGTGAATTCATAATTTTTTTAAGATAGAAAAGTGTCTTAATTAAAAGTTTTATAGTCATATTTAGATTATTTATTGAAACTTTTATTTCTTATTAGCTAGTTTTTTAAGCAAGACTTTGATAATTTATTTTCAACCCAGGAGTATTTAGCCTTGCAAGGTGATCCTTGCTTCTCTTTTCTTTTAGAGGCGTACCTCTCCATGAGATCGAAGAGGAATTGGTCAACTCATCGGGCTCCTACTTGACTCAGCGGTTAGAGTATTGCTTTCATACGACGAGAGTCATTAGTATATTATGTTTTTTAACTTATTATTAAATTTTAGATATTAATTTTTTTATTTGTAGTATGTGTAGATAAATATTGCAGAAATCATTAATTTATTTATTTTGTAAAATTATTCTATTCAAAAAATATTGAGACTATTTTTGTGATAAAATAATGGACAAAGTGACTCATAATTAGGCAATTTATCTTTTAATAATAATCTTAATTATTTTAAACTATCATGTTTCTTGAATTTTAACTTTTTTAGAGGTGGGAGTGAAAGAATGCTTGATCGAATTAAAGTCATGAAAATATTAATTTTAATACTTCACAAAAAATTAGAATTTAGAACAAAATATTTCAAGTTATACATGTTATGAAAACTACGCATTTTAGATTGCATTATTGCGGTAGATATTTAGTATAAATACTTTAAGGAACATATAGATTGACATGATGAAATATCTCTCAATTAATTTTACAAGTCTCGTGCATAGCACAGGTTATTGTTAGTATATATTATTGCAGAGCGACTTTTCATGAGAATCACTCTAAAAGCGACAAGTGGCGTAAATTGATTGATCCTTAATTAAAGTTTTAAAAAAGCACATGCGAGATATTTTATTAGACGTACCTAACAAATTTTTTTCAAATTTCAAAATTCTAAAAATCTTATTCTTTCTTATTACAGTTTTTTGTTTTCATAATGAGATTAAAAAATCCTTAAAATTGACATGCATATTTATATAAGAATAAAAATAAAATTTAGTTACATTCATTATAATTAAACGACTAACAATGGCTTCAGATAAAAAATATTATACCAAAATAATTATTAAATATTTTTAGTTGTTCAAAGCTTTTTTTTATAGCCAAAGTATCCGGCTTTAGGATTACCCTTCCAAAAGCAAATTGCAAGGTTTGTCATAATGTATTAATTTTTGCTGACCTTGATTGATCTCTCAACTTTTAGTCGGTGTGTTGTTGCTCCAACATTTTATTTTATAAATTTCAAATAATTGAGTAATGGTTATTAATTGAAGCATCTCATAAATAATACTTCATATGATTTTTTTTTTTTTAAAACAGCATACAAGTGGTATAAATTAAATTGTCTTTCCTAGAAATTTTAAATTAATAGGTGTGAGATATTTCATGTATTCTATAAGCTTTTTTTATAAATATGGAAATGCCAAAATCTTGCTCTTTCTTAGTACAATATTCTTATTTTCACAATAAGATTATTTATTTAACTCTCAAAGTTAGCTATAGTTATAGGAGAATAAAAATAAAAATTCACAATCATGTCGGGTAAGGCCTAAATTCATACTAAAACAATTTCAAGTAAAAAATATACTATTCAAAATAATTATTCGATATTTTTAGTTATCTATGTATACTGTATGATATTGCAGAGAGTTTTAGTGAGGATGATTCTCAAAGCAACAAATAACATTGTTTAATTGGTCTTACATTAACATTTTTATACTAGGAAGCATGAGATAGTTTAGTACATATTTTATAAGTATTATTTTCCAAATTTCAAATCCAAAAAACTTACTCTTCCTCGTTACAATATTGTTATTCCCTCGATGAGAAAAAAAATTTAAATCTCTAAGTTAACTATGGTTATATAGGAACAAAATTAAATATTCACAATTATGTGACTTAATAACTAATGCTAAATAAAATAACCCTAAGTAAAAAAATATTCCCTCCAAAACAATAATTCAACATATTTAGTTATTGAAAGTATTTCGAATGCAAATGAAAAAGTTTAACGTAATTTTTTGGTCTTGATTGATCTCTCAACTATTATATTAAGCACAAAAAATTTTAAATAATTAGTGTGGTTGTTCCAAGACCTCGAACATAATTTTTTATTTTTTTAGTTTTAAATAATTTAAAAAACTACTGATTTAAGCATCTCATAAATAATACTTCATGCAATTTAAAAAAATAAAGTCACACGCATCTGTCAATATAATTTTCAAAAAATATATGACAATAATTTACTCCGTAAAGGTGGTAATTATAGTGTTTCATTATTTATGCTTTCAAAAGTTTTGAAAAAGGAAATCATTTCAAACTATATATAATTATCTATTGGTCATTTTCTTCTTCCCTCTCTTAATCATGACTTATGACTTCTTTCTGCACTCAAAGTTAATCCAACATTAACCCTCTATAGACCACACAACACATTATTCCAATCTCCACCCAAGATCAAAAGTTCTCTCCTTACACCCACATATGAAGGATAAAAGGAAGTTGGTGCTCTCCACTTCCACCAACAGTTGCTCGGCCTAAACAGCGTCTCAAGTCCCTACTATGTCCACAAACATCAGTTTTACTGTGGCTTTCAAGCCCCTTACAATTACTAGGGTCTAGGGGGCTGAGGAGCTATGCAACCATGCAGAATAGATACATGTTCAAGAATAGAAATATCATGCTGTGAACTCTTCATGCTTGCGAAAGGAATGACATTCATCAATAACCAAGATTTATAACTGTCTCAATAAAGTCTGCTGAGAGTTTGTGCTTGAATACATTCCAGACACCGTCGCATGTTTCTCTAAAAACTCTCTACAAGAAGTGACAAGATTCCGAAATATTAGGTTTTGGGAGTCACTTCTGGACATGACAGAACTACCCTCTTCTACCAACTTCACAAGACTATCCTTTCGGAAGCGATGGGCATTTTCTTTGAAACAATTCAACCATGAACTGTGAGAAAATACCTGCAAGTCACTAAAATTAGGGTTTGAGATGGAGGAGAGAGCGGTAGCATGGTCATCTTGCTCAAGTTTCATGCAAAACATTTCCTTCGCTAGCAGAGGTGGTGGAGTCTGACCCGCCCGAGCCAAGTGCTTCCACGTTGTTTCAAGCAGCTCCCTCTGCACAATACGTGTCATTCATCCCTCAATTTTCAGTAATGAACTGTCTATGTTTAGGAAAAAAACAGTTGTCGAATATTGACACAACTTGAGTACCTTCAACCCCCGCGCGCATGCCACTTAAAAGGTAAGAATGGGCATACTCCATTATGGGTGTAATGGAGAGAGGAACAAGGCTTCATATCACCCCATTCATGTCATTGGTGAAGTTCATATCATAAGCTTCTCTCTTAAGAAGCTTCAATCGCTGTCTCTACTGGAGATTTCGTCAACTTACATTATTAACTTTAACTGGGCTTGAGCCCTTCTATTCTGGGTGTGGTGAATACTAGTAGAAGACTGAGCCTGAGTATTTTGAGGACCTACAAGACTGAGCCTGAGTATTGTGAGGACCTACATCCAGTGTGAGTGAGGTGTTCTATTTACCAGGAAACACTAATATCCTAGTGAATTACAGAACCCGCACTCCGAACTATGGTACACCTCTGTTCCAAAGAGGTGACAGGCGATCCCAAACTCTTTCCTTGGAATGTTTGTATTTAATCTGTTGGCACTATGGAAGTGCCTAATCCCATTGGAAAAGAACTGAAAACAGAGTCCTTGAAGATAGAGGAAAGGACTATTCATCAGGCTACGCATGAAGTTGTTGCAATATGTGAGGGCAAATGTTCGCAAGATTCCAGTTGCCAAAGTCAATCATGACATCGGGATAGAAACCTCAGAAATAACAATTAGAAGGATAACAAGGATAGAATAATACCTTTCCTAGCCTGGATGCCTCCACAATCATCTTAAGGTGTCGTTTGGCATTGAAGGGGTTACCATAGTGAAGCATTTGGTTGTAGACAAACTCCAAGTCATCCCACTGCTGCTGTCTGAAACAGGCATCTAACATGGTATTAAATGTGTAGAAATCTGGTACAACCCTGTCCCTGTAACCCGCTTGGTTACTAACACGGTTGCCATCTTCCAGCATTTTCTGGAATAGACCTTTTGCTTCTTCAAACATCGCATGTTCCATGTATGCTTTCAACATCATATTACATGTCACCAAATTAGGAGAGCAAAACTTGCGCATGTGATTGAAAATGTAAGCGCCATCTTGAATGTTTCGAGCATCCAGACAAGCTTGAATTAGGCCAGTGTAAGTCACTACAAGAGGTTTGTTAGCAACTTTACAAATCTTGTCAATCTGTGGGGACAGAGGAAAAGGAGGGGTCAGTTTCCCACTGTTTAACTCCAGTCAAACACAAAATCCAATCCCATGATGGAGTTATAAAGAGTACCAATTTAGAAGCTACCAACTGAAACACCTTAAGATTCCATGTTATAGCCTCATAGGTTCCTAGAGCATCTCCAACTCAAACCTCCAAAATGGATACCCAAAGTCTCATTTTTAAAAACAAAAAGTGCATGTAGAGAACACTAATCATCCCTCCTCCAACAACAATTCTCCATTTGGACGATTTCTACTTTTGTATTCAAAAAACAGCATTCCCTCACTTTCCTTACGAAACTTATCCACTTCAAAATACAATCATTCAACTAATTTCCCTCCAAAATTAGTTGATTGTTCCACCTCAAGTTTTGATTAAACATATTTAACAAATTAGAAATATAGCCCTTACGTTTTCGGTATTACAACTTCTCTGAAAATTGGATCTGTGATTTGAAAGTTCTACAATCTAATAGAAAATTAGAAGTGAATTGAATATAGAGATGATATATTTGAATGGTCTCTGTATTCAGAGACTCAAAATGAAGTCTACATCTTAAAGAATCAAATTAAGGCATGGTTGAACGAACTCCATTCTCCATGTTGGAGTTATGGAGTATGGTTGAAGATGCTTTAATTATTTCTAGAAGAGAAGAAAGGGCTAAGTGAAAAAGAAAAGAAAAGAGAGGCATATTAAAACCCACTTGACTTAGTGCCTCTTGGCACCTTCCAGCACTGCAGAGACAGCGAGCAAGGTCATAGTAAAGAGCAGCAGAACCAACAATTCCTCGTCTTTCCATGTTTTCAACAGCCAATACAGCTTCATCAGTTTTTCCTTCCTTCCAAAGAGTATTAACCATGACTAGTAACAGAAAACAGTAGAAGTCACTCACATCGAATTATATGCGGTAAAAGGAGCAGACAACAAACTTCGCTATATTACCTTTATAAGTTAAGGTATTCGGAATAGAAGATTTTATCACCTTGTTGAAAAAATCATGCACCAAATTGTACTTTCCACATGCAAACATTACCTGAACAGAAATAAAAACTTCAGGAAAAAAACTATTTATGCCTTTCGCCAACATTCACCAATTCAAATGCAAATTCACAATTAAGCCAATACCGGACCAGTATGGGAACCCAATGATAGACCAAGTGATCCTAAATGAAGGATCAGGACATAATAAAGGTAACACGACTAAAGGAAAGAGAGGTAGATTCGGCCAGCAGTGAAGCCAACCGAGATCGTCCCCAATGATTTATATTATCGGTGGCAGCTGTTATTATGAACGGTTTACCGTAAAATCATTTTAAACATTATAATTCTTCTGCGAGAATTGGGTTATGCTAGCATTTCTCATTCAGAATGTTTCGTACTATCGAAAGGGCCCTACCGGAGCATTCACTTAACAAGATTTCCTTAACTCATTCCTATGTTTTGCTTTGGGTTTGTCAACAAGTATGATGCTTGCATAGATTTATTATTCCATAGTACTATGTGATAACTTTTGACTCACATCAAATAGGCAGGTTGAAGAGGACAAAGAAGAGAAGTTTGGATTCTTGACCAGCTTCTTGCTGTCTACCTTGCAGTTCTCTTTGTTAAGGATGATTAGCGCTACGTGTGTGAATTTTCTTGTCATAGACGTGAGTCCTTAATTCTCTAGTTAGGCTAGATATGAAGACTTGTATTTCTCATATGTGCTTTTGACCCTGCCAATATTGTGTTTTGCAAGAACAGGCAACAACAGAGCAATACAATGCATACGTTACCTCCATGACAAGTCCATAACTTGTGCTAGAAGGCCGCTGACCTTGTTCCTTTAACTTCTGCAATACCCAAAATGCCCCCTCCCACTGCTTCCTTTGCACACAAGCATTTAGGACCTGTTGCAACAGGTGACAACAACTGTGATTCAAGATGTGTGTATGTAGACGTACATGAGTAGATCATTATCCCCATCACCACTATATCTTGCTCGCAACAATGATATAAAGCAGAGACAAAGTATCCCCAAATGTAACAGAACCACACCATCAAAAAATAAAATGTAGAAATGTTAAATTTTATTCAGACTCCTAGCATGCCATTCAAAGGAAATCCCACTGCAATTTCTTTAATTTCTACTCCACAAAAGCAGAAATTGTATGCGTGGCCAGCAGAATTGACGACTTCATTCAAAGCTTTACTTGAGGAGCTTTTAAATAGAGTTAAACTTTGTCTTCTACAATGTGTTAGGACGTAGGACCAGGATGCACAGCATCTAAATCAGGCTGACTATTTGCCGTAGATAATTCTTCAAGGGGGTACCACTGAGAATTAAGCAGACAACTAAGCTTTATCTAGAGTGTCTGTTTTGGAGTCAAAACAAACAATAATTCAACATAATTTCAAAACTGCAAATGAAATATTAACTTACTGCATTGTAGACAACAATATCTGGTTCTAACCGCGGATCCCACTTCTCAAGAATGCCAGTTTTGAACTTCTTTTTGGGGGGAGATCGCATGCTATCTATTACGTCAAATAGTTCCTTCATATGTCCCGCTTGTCCAAGAGTGACAGCAATAGAGTGATAGGCGACAAGGTCAGGATAAGTGGACATTTGTTGCTGGAGAAGAAAAAATATGGGATTGAGGAATCCGTTCCCAAATTCAGTGCAGATGGAATTCACACGTAAGGAGCATACTCAACTTACAAATTAAAATACATTACCCAAGGATCATTTTCTGTTTTGGTTGCTTCCATTAGCTAGGAAAAGGAAGGATTTCTGAAACCTTTTGGCAAACGTTCCGAAAATTTTCGGAGAATGTAGCCAGAACATGATAAAAATGTCCATAGAATTTGGTTGTGTAAACAAATTTCTGTCGACATTCTACAAAACATTGGATTCCACAAATGTTTCATTACGCCAAGGAAACAAAAACGTTTTGGCCTTTTCTACTGAAACAAACCAAAATTTTGATCATCGCCTTTACCTGCATTGCATGAAATAAATTAAGTGCTTCCACTGGTCTCCTTGCCTTGCCAAGTACAGCAAGTGCAGTCGTCTGAATGTTCCTGAATAATAAAAGAGGAAGTTAATGGGAAGCTACCAGCTGCTTTCTAAGATGGCATAAAAAATAATGATGACCATTTCATTACAGCAGGAATTGGCAAAAAAATTTAGCTTGTAGAATTGCTTGAGTATAAAAAGTAAAGAAACAAGCATATGATGCTTTCAGCAGATATCCTTCTACAGTGTCCCAAAGTAAGTCCATCTGCAGGGTCGAAAAGCAAATCATTTCCAGAATAGTACTTTTCCAAGCACCAAAATTTTCACCTTGGCAAAACATTCTTCGTATTGCAGTTCCATGAAAAATAGTACCGAGTACCTGTTACGTAGTGTTATTTTAGGGTTTATTTATTATTTATTATGCTAAGGGTAGTTTTGTCTTTTTAAATCATTAGGGCTTTTTACATATTCCTCTCTTTTCTTGTAAACACACAATGTTAGACAATATACAGTATTCCTTCTCCTTCTGGTTTGTATTGTATCATGGTATCAGAGCAGTAACGTCCCCTCTGCATCTCGTCTCCCTCTCTCTTCTCCGACGTCGCCGCCACCTCCTTCATCTACTGCCTCTGCCGCTGCCGTTGACGCTGCCGCCACCTCCCACCGCCGCTGTCTGTTCCCTCTAGTCTGGCCGCCACCATCGCCGACTACTCCCTCCGCTCCTCGCCGCTTCTTCTCCCTTGACTGTTGCTTTTACTGTTAGTGGTAGAGCACTTGACTGCTGCTGCCACTGTTCGTGTATCTCTGATCCTCCTTGCTTGCCCTCCAACAATCTCGTTGGTTATCTCTTTTACCCCTGTTTGTTATCTGTTGGTCTACTGTTTCTCTGACAATTATTAGTATATTGCATTATTTGTTTCTATGGCGGAAGACAGAGCAATTAGTGTTCGTTTGAATGGACACAACTACTCGTATTGGTCCAGCATCTTCAAAAATTTTGTGGTCGGCAAGGGTTTATGGGACTATGTTAATGGATCTATTACCAAACCCATTGAAAACATAGATAGCAAAAAGGAAGATTATAAAGCTGCTCTCCGTAAATGGGAAATTGAAAATGCAAAAGTTCTTACCTAGTTTCACAATTTTTTGGAATCTAGCATTAGTATGAACTTCTCCAAGTATGACACAACGAAAGAAGTATGGGATTATTTGAGGGGTATGTATTTGGAATCAAACTTTGCAAAGAAGTATGAACTTGATTCCTCTATTCGCTGAGCTCGACAACAAGGCAAATCTATTCAGGAATTCTACAATGAGATGACTCAGTATTGGATCAATTGGCCTTAATGGAACCCACAGCTTGCAGTCACAGGATGTTTATGTGCAGTACTATGAGAAGCAACGCCTTGTCCAGTTTCTCATGGCTCTTCATAATCAGTTTGGGCTATGCTTCACTGTTCTCTCCAACCTACAGTTGATGGTGCAGTGCCCAAGCTTATAGCTAAGGTAACCCGGTTCAAGATGGCCTTTATTGCTCCTCCATCTCATTCAATGTTTGCTGCTTCTTCGGTTCTGCCAGCTCAGTATATGGCACATATCTTGCCTACACCTGCCTCTCACTTGACTGAGGTTATAGGCAAGCCTAAACCTCTGGTTAATGCTGACGAGTGCAGTTTTTGTCGTCAGAAGAGGCATTGGAAGCATGCATGCCCAAAATTGTTACAGATTAATGTGCGCAATTCTCAGTCAAAGCCCTCCTCTCACTGTCGGTCCCCACAACAACATCAGAAATCCTTTCGCCCCCCTACAGCTTTTGCAACTTCTATTACTAATGGTCCTTCACCTTATCTCTCGTTTGAGAAATATCAGTAGTCCGCACATTCTTGGCTACTACTCAAAAGGATCATTAACATGCCTTTACTATGACCACCATTCAGTCAGGTTTGCATGGTTCCTATTCCACAGACCACGTGGATTTTTTATTCTAGTAGCTCCCATCATATGACCCCTACTTTGTCACTACTGAGTCAGTGTGTTTCCCCTATTTCTCCTATTACTATCTCCACTGCAAATGGTTCCCCTATGCATGTTGTCACCATAGAGTCCATTCTCCCATAACAATCTTCTTTACTTTCCGTACCAATTGTGTTTTATGTTCCTCAGTTATCTCTTAGTCTTATCTCTATTAGTCAGTTATTCGATTCTGGTTTTGACGTTGCATTTTCTTCTTATGGTTGTGTTGTGCAAGATCGGTGGTCCAAGAAGTAGATTGGGACAGGGCATAGAGTTGGTTATCTCTATGTAATGGAGACTTTGCATATTCCTATTGAGTACCACCACGTCATGTCGTCCTTCAGTTTAACTCAGCAGTCTTCTTCTTTTTATTTTTGGCATTCTAGATTAGAGCATTTATCTGGTGAATGATTGAAAATTTTACATAAGTCGGGTTGTTTGAGCAGCATTTCTGTTAGTAATATTTCTGAATGCAGTGGATGTAAGTTTGCCAAAATGTCTGCCTTACCTTTTAATAAAAGCACTTCTGTGTCTACTTCCCTATTCGACCTTGCTCATACAGACTTGTGGGGCCCTTCCTCAATTGCCACCAAAGGTGGCGCTCAGTACTATGTATCGTTTGTGAATGATTTTTAGTAGGTTTACTTGGGTGTATTTATTGACCCGCAAATATGATTTTTACCAAGTATACCGCGAGTTTCACTCCATGGTTCAAACTCACTTTTCAATTGTTATTAAAACTCTTTGCTCTAATTTAGGCGGAGAATATTCTCTCATTGAGTTTACTAAGTTCCTAGCCTCTCACAGAACTATACACCAATCTTTTTATACCGACACTCCCTCCCAAAACGGGCTTGCTGAACATACACATCGTCATATTCTAAACACTGCAAAATCTCTCCTTCTCTCCTCCTTGGTGCCTGCCATATTTTGGGGCAAATCTGTGCTTACTACCATTTACCTTCTCAATTGGATCCTACTCTTCTTTTTGGTTCATCTCCTTGCGAACGTCTTATTGGTTAGGTTCCTAACTACTCCCTCATTCGTGTGTTTGGCTGCACTTGTTTTGTTCTTCTCCTTAAGACGGATCAAACTAAGCTCAGCGCTCGTACCATCTTATGTGTCTTCTTGGGTTATGGAATCCAGCAAAAAGGCTACCGTTGCTATAATCCCGTGACCCAAAAACTGTATGTGTCTAGGCATGTTACCTTTCTCAAACGATTGCCTTTCTTCTCTCTCTTATCCAAGCATGTCTCTATTGCCAAAGAGGACCTTGAATATATTGATCCATTTCCCTTGACCATTCCAGAAGAGCAGTATATTGGTACTCTTGAAGTGTCTGACATTCCAGTTACCCCTCATACTTCATCTGCTTCCAACCTCCTTCCCCCTTTTCCGCACCATTACGTCTGTCGCATTGATTCAACTCTCCACCCTCCCTCTACTTTGGAAGACTCTGATCCGCCTACACTCCGGTATCCTTCTCGTAATTGTCACCCACCGATAAGACTTGGTTTTACTAATACTTATTTCTCTTCTTCTTATTGCTCTTTCTTATCTCGTATACGTATCTATTTTGAATCTCGGTCATATAAAGAGGTTTGTCATGATCCTAATTGGATGCATGCTATGAATGAGGAGCTCGATGCTCTTGCTAATACTCAGATTTGGGATTTGGTTCCCCTCCTAGATGGCAAAAATCTTATTGGCTGCAAATGGGTGTATAAAATTAAAACTCATTCTGATAGTTCTTTGGAGCGGTACAAAGCCCGCTTAGTTGCCAAAAAGTTATCTCAAGAATATGGTATTGATTATGAGGAAATCTTTGCCCCAGTTGCCAAGATGACATCTGTTTGTACCTTGATCTCTGTTGCAGCTATGTAACAGTGGCCTCTTTTTCAATTGAATGTTAAAAATGCTTTCCTGAATGACTATTTGTCTCAAGAAGTTTACATGCTCCCTCCTCAGGGGCTCTCTCCTACTTCTGGTCATATGTGTCGCCTTTGCCGTGCTCTATATGGTCTCAAACAGTCTCATCGCGCTTGGTATGCTTGATTTCATGATGTCGTTCTATAGATTGGTTTTTAGCCTAGCACACATGATTTAGCTCTCTTTGTTCGCCGCACTCCCCTTGGTTTGGTTCTCTTCTTGCTCTATATTGATGACATGATTCTTACTGGCTCCAATTCTGCTGCTATTACTGAGGTAAAACATCACTTATTTTAGGCTTTTAAAATGAAAGACTTAGGTCCTCTCCAGTATTTCCTTAGCATTGAGGTTGCATCTTCTCCAAAAGACTATTTTTTTACTCAGACTAAGTATACCACTGACGTTCTTCATCGTGCTCAACTTACTGATACAAAATCGTTGATATCCCTATTGAGCTACATGCTAAGTTTTCTGCTACTGATGGCCTTCCCCTTACTGATTCTACTGAGTATCGTGAACTCGTTGGCTGTCTTGTTTACCTCACTGTCACACAACCCGATATTGTCCATGTTGTTCATCAGTTCGTTTGTGCTCCTCGATCTACACATTGGGCTGCCTGGCTTCGTATCCTGCATTATGTTTGTGGCTCTCTGCTTCAAGGTTTACTTCTCTCTTCTTTTTCGGACTTGACCCTTCGTGCTTGTGCTGATGCTGATGCTGATTAGGCTGGGGATATATCTGAACGCAAGTCTACCTCTAGCATTTGTGTCTTTCTGGGTGACTCATATTTCATAGAAAAGCAAAAAATAATCTGTCATTGTTCGTTCTACTGTGGAAGTTGAGTATATTGCCATGGCTCATGCTACCTCTAAAGTCATTTGGCTTCGATGGCTTCTATCAGATATGGGTGTTTCACTCTCTTCTCCTACGACTCTTTACTGTGAGTCTGTGACAATAAGAGTGCTATCCAGATTGCTCATAATTTGGTCTTCCACAAGCGCACAAAGCATATTGAAATTGATTGTCACTTTGTTCGTCATCATCTTTAGACTGGCACTATTGGTCTCCCCTTCATCTCCTATACTCTTCAGTGGCTGACTTCTTCACCAAGACACACACCACAACTCATTTTCATTTCCTCCTTGGCAAACTCTCAATGCTTTCCAGCTTTGCATCCTGAATTTGAAGGGGGGTGTTACGTAGTGTTATTTTAGGGTTTATTTATTATTTATTATGCTAAGGGTAGTTTTGTCTTTTTACTTCATTAGGGCTTTTTATATATTCCTCTATTTTCTTGTAAACACACAATATTAGACAATATACAGTATTCCTTCTCCTTCTGGTTTGTATTGTATCAGCACCATGAGTATATACTTTAGTTTCATTATATTTTCAAGAACCTCACAAAACGAAGCATAATTTACCTTATCAAAAGATAGAGAGAGAATATTCCAGAGCTGAACTGGATGCCACCGTGGTGACAAACCAAAAGGTATAGAACAGGAAGGGTATCACTCAACATAGTCTAATAAATCATTCGTCGCCATCATACATCCCCCTTACCATCTAATTTCATCCATTAGGTGACAGTCAACAATGTCATGCATAAAAGATAAGAGCCATCCATGACCAATAAATTATGAGTTCAATGCAATGGAATAGTGGCCAAGAGATATGAAGACCACCCGTGACTGATACTACAGAAATCTCATGACATGAGGAATTGGGAACTCAGACAAACCATGACCCACAAAGTGTACAAGCACATAGGGCACCATTATCTAAAAATAAAAATGCACACACGGGAAAACACTGGCATATATATGGTAGAAAACACAGGCATAAATATAGTATAAACTCCCTGACTACCAAAAGGGAGACATAGGATTTGTGCAACCAAATAAAAAGTGCTGGACACATTTTTGCTGATTAACTATTTATGAAAGCTTCGCCGAAAGTGCACTACAAAGAGATAATTATTTGTATGTCTGGGGGGACCTATACGTTGGGAAATAACTGATATTTAACACGTGTGAAAAGTATCTTATTTGACCTATTTATGTGTTCCCTCCGGCAGGCAACTATGTTGCAGTGATAATCTAGTTCCAATTAATTTGTTTCAGACTTCAGGCACTAGTAATCATCACTTGCATAGGAGGCAAGTTGTTAAAATAGCCCTCAAATAGCAAAACTTATGAATAAGAAAATTACAGCCAATTATACTTCAGAACTCAAAAGCAATGAATTGCACCAAATATATGAAGATATTCAATAAAAAACAGTATACAATTATCCCACATTAGAGTCTTAGTCTATTGAAATAATCTTCAACTATGTGGTGGTGTCATAAAAATCGTGTTCTCAATCTTGGTTGATAATGAAGCAAAAGAGAAGAAAAGTACCTTATCTTGTAAGATTTGAAGCGATCACGCAATTGAAGCCACTCAATAAGTTGAAGCACCCGCCTCCAATTTCCTAGTTTACCCAATATCTGGATAATCCTCAACATGGAATGATCTGAGAATCTAATTTGTGCACTACGCATCATTTTAGAGAACATCCACTCCGGCATATCAACGTGCGCACCATTCAAACTGTCAATAGAAACTACTTCACCATGAGCCATCTGATTATGTATTATTACCATAGGATGAGGATGGGAGTTATACACCATGTGCCCACATATTGTTCAATTAGGGTAGGATATAAGATAGGACCTATGGACGGGTGTAATCATGGGTTTTGAAGGATAATAGTACATGCGAATTCAAATCCCATCAACCACATGCGGGATATAATGTCCTTGGGGGTTGGGACAAAATAAAACATGTGGGACTGGGACCCCATGTTGCGTAATATCCATTCAAAGGCCATTATCCCCCTAATCCTGCAAAACAACGCTATTTCCCTGGCAAGTAATCTGAATTTTGGAGCAAGACTGCTATTCAGTTGGAAGGCCAATACTCTTTTTATGTAATCCAAGTTCTAGGGTACAATTCCAAGAACTTTAATGATGGGATGAGGGAATGACAGCCTTAAAGAAACTTATATTTATATTAAGTTCTTTCCTTTTCACGACAGTGGTTAGGCCTAAGTGCAATTGAGTAATGAAATGTCAATCCTAACATAAAAGGTGAATTGCAAATAGGGTGGTGCCTCACCATGATATTATGATTTCTGGTGTGCAAAAACATCCAACTAATGATTCCCAAAATCCATAACAAAACTCTTTCTACAATCACATATCAAAACTCAATGGATCAGCACCAAATACCAACCTAGTTGTATTGATGCAGGTGTAAGACCATTAGCTACACAACTCAGTTAAAGCATAAAACATTTGAGTAACAAACTTCACATGGCATTTCAGTTCAACTATTTCGTGACGCAGAAGAATTAAATAAACAACAGAAACCATCTTTCAATATCATATCCTCCAGAAATCAAAATCATGTAATACTTACCACCTAGCTAGCTTTTGGATCCTCTCCTCCATTTCATTCCGTGAAATTCGTGGCTTGTCTACAACATCATTGAATCCTTGAACCGACTTGAAGGCAGCTCTTTCCAACTCCATTTCCTCATCATTACTGGTCTCAAATATAGGCTTATTGCTCCTCCTAAACTTCACCCTTTCCGCTGATCTTTTTCCAACTTGACTGTAAGTTCTCTCCAATTGCAATTTGGTGCCCCTAAGACTACCTTTATCAGTCTTAAATCTATGCCTTTCCAGTTCATCACTCCTCTTGCTCTCTTTCACATTTCCATCCCTCCTTTTTACCCATCTCCCATTTTCAGAATCCATATCCCACTTCCTATCAATACCCACATCATACGTCCTTCCTTTGCCATCCAATTTGTCTTGAACAAGATTATGGGAAATTCCCGAATTAGCCTGCCTTTCAAACCCTATCTTCTTCACCCCCTTCAATTCACCACTCCTCTTGCTCTCTTGTACACTCTTTTTAGTCTTCTCTTTTTCCCATCTCCCATTTTCAGAGTCCACACTCAACTTTCTATAGGTACCCACGTCATTTTTGCTTGCTTTACCCTCCAACTGCTCTCCAACCAAATAACGGGCATTCCTTGAATTATGCTTCTCTTCAAATCCCATCTTTTTCACACCCTTCGATTGTCTAATTCCTGTCTTATTACCATCAATTTGACCCAAAGCATTCCCTTCAGAATGCTCCAAATTACATTTTTCTTCAGTTTTGGAACTAAGCGTTTGCTTCCTCTCTCTGCCAGTTCTAACAGACTCCATAGCCTTCAAATACTCCTCAAAAGATGGTTTGAACTCCAACTCTTTTTCCAGAAGGTTTCCATCAAGTGAGAGATTGGAAGCCTCTGCTTTCAAAAGACAATTGACTTTCCCCCCGCTGCGCGTCGTTAAGCCAAAAAAACAACTCCGATTCACCTTCTTCGCGCCCAAAGCGACTCCAAAGGTGGGCTTCCGGGGCATCGAAAATCCACCGGAAAAATACAGTTCGTGGGAACAATTCTGTGCCCAAAGTCCATTTCTTTCACATAGGGGGAAACCCATGTCACGATTTGCCAAAGCTATCAGACCATCCACGGAAATATATATGTGGCCTGAGAGGGAATTTCTTAAATGTCGGGTCTAATCCAGGTATAGACGGGTCGACCCACCCATGATAAGATGAATTTTTATGATCACACCATAGTTCTGAATATCAAATCGACTTGAGTTATATTAGTAAGATGTGTATCGGTATCGGTAAGTACCATATAAAATATATGGCCATTATCAATACACATATAAATTATAGAGAGAACGTCCAAAAAAATTAATTTTTTCTGCAATTCTTAAAAAAAAAATTTAATACCAGTCAATATGGTTAGTATTAGCTGGTACGGCCGGTACGGGCTGATATTGAAAACGGTATGATACTAGAGGTACTTAATATTGTTTTATATCAAAACTATACGTATCGATGGGTACGATATGGTATTCACATCCTTGGATCACACGATTGATGGGAGTTTATAATTCTATTGTGCTAGTTTTTAGCAACGTTACTCTAACTATGCATTTTTATTTTGTTGGCACAATTATCTTTTTAGTAGTAAGATCACAATTATTAATCATAACGATTGATCAAATCATTTCATGTGGCAAAATTTATTTTATCTTTCTTTTATCTCAACAATGGTTAGATAAATTTAAACTTACTCAGTAAGGTCTTCCTAGAGTTATATTAGATCACTATCCAATTTTGATTTCTAATGCGATTAAGAATTTTGGTCCAAAATTCTTTATCTTTTTTAATGGTTGACTTTTTCACCCCAGTTTAAAAAAGTGGGGATGTGACACCCCAGTCAAACTGTAGTGCTAGCTGTGAGGCCGGTGTCCGGAAGATGGATTCTCAATGGGACGTCCGGATGGGTGGTCAAGGGTCTCACATCGCTTGGTGGATGTAAGTTCGGTGGTATTTATAAGATTATGAACCTTCCTTGTACAAGGCCTTTTAAAGCCGTGATGGCGTCAACACCAAATGAAACTTCACAGTTAAGCGTGCTTGTCCTGGAGCAATCCAGGGATGGGTGACCTACTGGGAAGTCCATGGGGTTTGGGCGGCAAAAGCGGACAATATTGTACAAGGCGGGAGCGGGTCGTTACAAATGGTATCAGAGCCTGCACCAACCGAAAATGTGGAAAATCTCGGCCCCACACGAGGACGTGTGTTCCTAAGTGGGGGAGATTGTGACACCCCAGCCAGACTGTAGTGCTAGCTGTGAGGCCGGCGTCCGGGAGATGGATTCTCAATGGGACGTCCGGATGAGTGGTCAAGGGTCCCACATCACTTGGTGGTTGTAAGTTCGGTGGTATTTATAAGATTATGAACATTCCTTGTACAATGCCTTTTAAAACCGTGATGGCGCCAACACCAAATAAAATTTCACAGTTAAGCGTGCTCGTCCTGGAGCAATCCAGGGATGGGTAACCTACTGGGAAGTCCATGGGGTTTGAACGGCAAAAACGGACAATATTGTACAAGGCGGGAGCGAGTCGTTACAGGGGAAATCATCTCAAGTGAAGAGTTGGAAAATTATGGAAAAACTTAAAAGAAGTTAAAATTACATTGAAGGAATTAATGAAAATGTTTTAGGGATATCAATTCTGAAGTTTCTAGTTTGGAAGACATTATAAAAATGAACACAATATGGTTCAAGAACATAACTCAGTTTGAAATGACACAACTCGGCTCCAAATGTAGTTATGCTCCAAACATCTATAAGGTTCAAGATATTAGGTCGGCTTAAGTCATAACACTACTCAAGATATTCTAAATACAATCCACAATATCTGGGAATATACCATAATATTCAAGTCCCTAGGATTATATTCTCATGCATCAACATTCAAATGTGTTCATGAGATCCTAAGTCTAAGTTAAATCTAGCATTCATAAATCCCAAGTGTTCCAGCAACCAATCGAATAACAATTTCATATTGATATATTCAAGTTCAAGTATGCATATAAACATGGATGCAACGTGTGATGTCTCGTGATTCGACATTGGTTTGGAACGAGATTTGATATCATGGTATAACATGGTATGAAGTGTCGCAATCTAATAATGAAATTCAATAATGTTCACGAGGAATTCTAATATGATTCAATCTGTTCTTCAATCATAGTATATGAAACAACATGACATGAATTTCAAGTTCAAAGTATCAATAAGTTGTAATGTGAAACAAGATACATTTTTAGCGATAGAAAAGGCTTTCTACGTGTAGAAGTCAATAATTAATAATTCGAATAATAGCATTTTGTACCGATAGAGAGATAGAGTTATACCGATGTAAGTTCATATTAAAATAAGTCAGTAAGGTTTTGTACTAGTAAAAGTTAAGTTTCAACCTATAGGAGCATAATTAAAAAATGAGACAATAAACTTTTGTAGCAGTAGAGAATAAGGTTCATCTTCTTCCTTGAGAACCCTGGTTTTAACTCCATGTGAGTTTTGTGAAGCTCATGGAAATGTACATAAATATCAATTCAGATTTGGGTAATTTACATAAAAACTCCTTCATCTATCACTTGATTTCACTTAACCCCATTCATTTTTCAATTGTCCTAATGTACTTCTTGATCTTTTCAAATATAACGATTGACCCATTTTAGATTTACGCACATGAATATTTACTGTATTCTTTTCTAACTACGTCAATCCAAAAGAGGTCGATCGTTATATTTGAAAAGATCAGGGTGTATATTGGGACAATTGAAAGATGAAGGGAGTTAAGTGAAATTGAGTAATAGATAAAGGGAGTTTTATGTAAATTACCCTTAAGATTTTAAGGAGGAATAGTTTATCTTGATTGAGTGTTTGAAGCTTGAATTTAAGTGAATTGGAACTTGGGTGGGTCTCCCTTTTTTAGAACTAAATTTTGACACAATTCTTCCTCCTCTCTCTTACTCTAAGCTTCTCTCTTCTCACTCTATATCTGGTTTAACTTTTGAATTCGTGGGGAAAAAAGAAGAAGAAGCAGAGTATTTATAGAAGTAATAGGAGAAGATGATCCAATGACTATGAAGGGATTAAAAGAAATAGAGGGCAAATGAAGATAGAGTGTGGACGGAGGTCTGGCCATGGCAGAGTGAGAGAGAGGGAGAGCCTGACAAAAGTTGAGAGAGGATGGGAGATAGAGGAACGAAAAGAGGGAGAAGGTGGTGATTGTAGGTTTGTAGGGGGTAGATAAGGGAGTGAGTGGTGTTGTAAGGAGGTGATGATGATAATAGATATCGGAGTATACATATAAGTACTAATATATATGTTGTATTGTGAATATATACATAAGTATACAAGTATGTATATAATATAGCACATCTACACTTAGGTATAAAGTACGCATATGCAAAATACACACACACACACACAATGCACAGTCATGTACATGAATTAAATATGCGAAATAAATTTAAAATACTCAAAATTTTATTTATCAACAAAATAATCTTTATGAGTCCTTACATTGCAAGACAGACTAGCTACTTTAAGTGTCCTTATCAAAAGGAATATCATGCCTCCAGATGATTATGAGATTGAAAAATGCTCGGGTTGTAATTTGCATCTTTAATTAGTCTTTCGTCTATTGTTGCACTATAGGGTATCATGGATTATATGGTCTAACATCATAGACTGGTCGAGCCTTATTTGGTTGTGCCCAAAAAACTTAAATGCTTTGATGTAGTGGTGGTTCAAGCATAAGTTCAAAAGTGTAGAGAAAATCAAATCGGGATCTTGTTATTTTACAATGATTTGCTCCATTTGGTTAACTAAAAATGAAAGAGTGTTTAATGGGAGTGTTTTTGAGTGCGAAGAAATTCTAAAGTTGATCAAAACTAGAGTTGCTCTTTGGGTTAAGATAAAGTACAATTTGTCAACCTATTTAATATGTAATATAAAAATTATGCCTATAAAAAATCAATAAGTTAAAGTTTTAGTTTTGCTTTTTATGGAAGCAAGCAGTTTCCTTTGTTGATGATGGTAATGTTTTGCTAAAATTAGACTCAAGTTTTTCCTTCAGCTCATGTTCTTGCTACTGTCTTGGAATTCTAAGTTTATGATAATAAGCTTTGTTTGTTGGGGAGTTGTTTTCTTGATGTTGCAATTGTGGTATGTTTAAAGTATTTTTTGGCTGACCCGTCTACTTTTGAGTATCTGTGGTTCTACAATTTAGTAAATGCCTGAGTATGCATCTGGCCTGTCATGGTCACATTTTGTTGGTGCTGATGGATAATGTGTCGAGCTTTGATGGCTAATTTTGGCCATTTTGTTTTTCTCTTGTATGTCATGGTGTTTGGTGTTGTTGTTTTGTCTCTTTTGATTTTGCTGCTGCTTTTTCTTTTGGTGTTATTTGTTTGATCTATCCACTTTTCCTATTTTTCGTTATGGTTCTATCCATATGGTCATGATGTTGATTTGTTGTTGCTGGTGTTTCTTGGCAGATGTTTATAGTTTGTTGATCTATTCTTTGGTTTGTTGGTTAATCTATCCTATGGTGTCATTGCTGTTTTCCCTCTTACCTAGTTTTCAATTATGATCTAAATTACATTTCAAAATAACTTTAAAAAGGTTTATAGAGCACTCTAACTAGGTAAACCCGGGTTCGGTGAAGTCTCTATTGACGATGTTGTCGTTGGCTAAATATTGAGATTCTTCAATTTCATCTTCGTTACCTGACGTGAAATGTCAGATGTAAAAAATTACATTATGAGTTATGAGACTCAATAAATAATCCTATCTATTACACGATGCTATAGGATGATGAACATAAATATATTAAGTGTAAAAATAAAAATAAGGTCAGTCATAATGTCACATCAAATGTTATCTCAAATCATTTAATCAATACAGGCAAGTCATAAATCTTCGACCATGCTAATTACCACGTCGATCATCAATTTGTTATCTGAGTTTAATGTTCTCTTTCACTATGATCTCAATTCCTATGTTCTTGATCTCTACATTCCCAATTGTTAGTACCCATACGTCATGCTCCCAAATATTATGCACCCATACACTATATTTCTCATTCATCGTGACTAAATACTAACTTAACTTTTAAACTTCCCACAATATCGACTAGACATAACGAAAGTAGACACGACATGGCTCAAGAACATAGTTTGGCTCAAGATATTAGGTTATTAGGTCGGCTCAAGTCATAATACAGTTCAAGACATCGTCCTGTCCTCATCTCTATTCAATAGGCATACATCATAGGGGTGAATGCTGCAAAACATCCAAGTCACTTATTACTATACTGTCATGCGTACATTCGAGTGTTTCAGGGTAAACCTAAGGACTTACGTTAAGTCCAAACTCTATGAATTACACATATGGGATTCAAATATCACTAAGGACACCATCTAAGTTTTATAAATGGAAAACTAAACAAGTACGTGAGGTCCCAGCTCCGGAACTACGAAAATGAATATCTACGATTTTGTTCCAAAATTTCAATTTACATAAGTATGAAAACATGATATCAATTCAATTCTAAATGTTCTTAAGTTTTATATGAATATACTTAAATATGTCAAAAATATTTCTAGTGAAGGACTCAAAGTTCAATGATGTCTCTAAATTGGACAAAATTAGACTAGATTAGAATTGGTTGAAAATAGACATAGTTTACAAGAAACAAAATTCGCAAGTTCTAAAAGTTCATTCATGTTGATTCTAATTGGTGATGAAAGTTAACACGTACATCTAGGTTGTATAAAATTTGGGGTCAATTCGATATATAGAGTAATCACAGGGTGATGAAGTTGGACTAAAATTTAAAAAGAAATCTGAAATTTTTGGCAGAACCATTTTCAAACGGTAAAGAGAATTTTCAATGGGTTGAAACTTTATTTTTTAAAAATGAGACAGTATGCCTTTCAACCGGTAGATAGGGTTTTTAACTGATTGAAAAGTCATCTTTTACCTTGAGATTTCTTGATTTTTACCATTTGAGCTTCGCGAAGCTCTAAAGAGGTCCAATACACATTAAATAACATTAATATGTTGGATCATTTATCTTAATTTCAAAGATTAAGCTTCAGTTGTACTTGAAATTTGCTGAAAATGAGTTTAATCCTTCTAACCCCCCCCCCCCCCCCCCCTCTATTTATTGTAAAACTCTTCATCTTTATGAAAACTGTTAAATGATAGTGTGTGGAGAAGAAGAAATAGAGGTGGTTATTTGTAGGAAAGTTAGGAGAATGAAATCATAGAGATTGGGAGGTCCACATTAATGAGAATGGAAGAAGTGGTTGAGGGCTTACCTAGAAATTAGCAAGGGAGGAGTTTTGCAAACATGGGATGACCATGGCAGGTGAAAGGACGAGTTGATGTGATGATTATGATGAACTATGAGGTGTGGGGAGGAGGAGTAGGGTGATGATTGCTACTAAACGATGAAGGAGGAAGCGTGGGGAACATCTAGGAAAAGGGAAAGGAAAAGGAGGAGGAAACATATACTGTACGTATATGGATATGTATATATATCTACTTATCCTACATAAATAATAACTAAAAGTCTAATAATCTACAAAAAAAAAAAAAAATTAAAATTCATCATTTTGAAATTTCATGTCTTTACAAGTTGTACTAGATCAGATTCAATCGTAACCATTAGATTGCATCTATTCAGGATCAATGGTCACACCCATCTGTTTTAGCCACGTCACCTGACACGCAAATGCCATACGACATCCACATCAACGCAACGTCCCTGATTCGTAGCAAATAGAAAATGACATCTATTAGGGACCGTGCTTGGTTTTATAATTTAAACATTTGATTTAATTGAGATTTTTTACGAGAATTAAGGGCAAAACTATAATTTTGAGAAGTTTGAAAACTTAATGTGAGAATGAATAAGACTTTGGGATTTAAAGTGAACTTTGTCCTTTAATTAATATTTAATCAACAAATTTGCTTTATTAGGGTTGGTGTGACAAAAAGACTGAATGTTCAGAGAGAAAACCCTAGAGAGAGAAAGAGAGAGAGAGTGTTTTCCTAGAGCATCCACTAGCGTTTGATCGAGAGTGAGTGTAGATCTTCTAGATTCTTGGAAGACGTGTGGAAGAGGTATCGGTTCGAGTGTTCAAAGTGTATATCGAATTGAGAGTTAGTGCGTTCACAGACAAATCGGAAGGATCGTTGAGTTGTTGGGTTGTGAATTCATCATATTCGAGATAGAATTTTTGTTAAACTAGGGTTTAAAATTGTTTAATTAATATGTTTTGTGTTGTATTTTGGTATTTTTCAAAGCTATATGTGGTGTTGTTTGTGAAAATAGGGTTGCCTCAATAACATGTTTGAAACCTACAATTTTTTTCGACAAATCCAGCGTGATCGGTCAAGGTGTGTGTCTGACTGGTCAAAATGCCTAAATAAGAAATTCTAAAATTAAAGTCTGGCCGATCAGGACTTACACTAATGGGTTTCAATAGCTCGTCATAACTAGTCAGGATGGTGTGTTAGTTGGTCAAGACTTGTCCCAGATTACCCTAGAGCCATTCCTAACCGGTTAGGATTAATCTGTGACTAGTCAAGGTCAAGTTTAACCAGTCGAGAGGTGTTGTGATCGGTCAACCTTATTGTAAATTGTATTTTTTAAAACTTCATAAATCATTTGAATTGTCACTCCGATTACTCGATCAAACTATTTTTTAAAAGTTTTGGCTGTTGAGTAAATATTTTGGGATAAGTATCGTGTGATGATTCTGTGTTGATGTATGCCATGCGCATGGTTAAGTTGAGTGAGTTATAGTCCATATGCATGGTCGATTATCGTCGTGGTGAGTATCCTTATTGGTCTTCATGGATTCCATGATCAACCATTGGTGAAAGTCCGTAAAAAGATAGTCTCCATAGTCGTCATAGATAGTCGTTAGTAGAAGGGTGTAAAAATATACTGATTCTCATGATCCTTATAAGCAGCTGTATGTGAAAGATCATAAGAATATGTTGGGTGTCTGTTCAATCTCTTCAGTACAAATTTGTAAAATGTTAGTGTGAAAATGATGCATTAGTTGTCACAGTGTGACAGGTCTCACGATTTGTGTATGATTCTCAATTTATAATGGTAATACAAAATATTTGCGAAAAGTATAATTGTGTAAGAATTGAACCCATAAATTTTTGACATGATATATCTTAAATTTCTTTAAATTGTGGTTTAACTGCATCTTATTCGAGTTTTGACTTATATTATTGTATTTAACCTTTTTTTTTTTTTATAAGAATCGATGTTGAGCCTATGGAATAGAGCTGGAATTGAATGAGTAACATAGGATTTATTTTCAATTCATGTTAGATTTTAATTATTTGAGTAATCTGGATCCGTTTTAGTTATTTTAATTGTTTAATAAAAATAATTATTTTTTATTGAAACTAATAAGGTTTTATTTATATTTGGGTTCACGTTATGGTTTATTTTTCGCTCAATTCATACCTTTTTAAGTGTGGGGTGTGACAGCAGTCCACTGCGGGCTCACGCAAGAGCACAAATGTGCGAATTATGGGTGTGAAGCACCATAGCATATTTAATATCCACGCTCAACAAACACTTTCTTATTTGGTACATATGTTTAACCCCTTCTTATTTGATAGTCCAAATTTAAGACCTCATCCAAACGGGCTGTCCATTTGTTTCCATATATATGTCACCCAATTCTCTCAAGTTTCTAATGTGGGACTAATTCAATGTCAAATACAAGCATTTTAGAAAAAAATGAAGTTTTTCAATTACACCAAACAAAACCATTTTATTTTTAAAAATCCACAACAGGAAAACAATAAAAAAGTCCTAACAAAAAAAATAGTCATATCTCTTCTGTTTAATCACTCTTTTAAAATGACTTTATTTGTACCACAAAATGAATGAGCAGAGTTCTAGGTTTAAAATTTTTCAAGCTTGACATACATGTTAAAAATTAGTGTATTATCTGTGCCTATGATACTACTAACAACATTAAATCCATCTTATTAGAATTCTAATTCAGCTATTAACATGTTGCATTGTGTAATTGTTTTTGTAGTGAATCACAAATATTAGATCAAAACAAGCTCCGCTGCTGTTGTGAAGATGTATTTGGAGGCCCCAGATGTTGTGTATGAAAATATAGGTTGGTTCGAATTGCGCAATGTTGTCCGAAAAAATATATATGTGTTATATCTTGAAAAGTAACTATTTGGAGTGCCCCAGATGTTGTGTATTAAAACAACGGTTGAGATTGTTTTGATCTGATAGTTGCGGTTCACTACAACAAAATTACACAATACAATATGTTAATAGTTTGAATAGTAATTGAATTAAAATTCTAACAAGCAAAAAAGTTAAGCTAGTTACCATTCCTACGACCCTTACCATATATGTATCAGCTCTAACTATTATGTTTTCCTCCCTTCTTATTTCCTAGTGTCCATTTCCTCCCTTCTTATTTCCTAGTGTCCATTTTACACAAATGGTTATGAGCATCCTAAATTTGTCAAGTGACACGAATTAGTTGGATTGTCCTTCGAATTTGGAAAGGAACACTGGACATATTCTTACTCTATTAATCAATCAAATCATTTTATCATATCTATTCAAATCAAAATTAGAATTTCAAAATTTTATACAGAAAATCTAAAATAGAAGTTACAAAAATTTGACATATCTAAATTTTTAGAAATTAGAGAGCGAAGTTATAAATATGTCAACCTTGCATTTGGGTTGGTTATTTCTTGTTAATTTTTGGTGTAAATATGCACGTGAGGTGCATTCCTGTTTCCAATTTTCAATTTCTTACCATTACAGGATTTCCATTTTCTACCGCTAATAATAATGAACATTCTATTTCCAAACTTTCCTATTTCCTAAGTTTTGACTTTTCAAGGTTTTTTTATAAAATAAATTAATGAATCAATCTCAACTGTGTTATTGTGAAAATATATTTAGAGCTACTCACATCGTATTCTTTTGTAATATAGATTAACTTCGTTATAAAATAAGCCAATTTCAAGTGAAATTTAAATAAGCTAATTATGAACAGATGTTAAGTACTTAAATTTTTTAATATCGAACAAGTTGAATAAACACTTGTTTGAAATTAATTTAAAAGAATAAATTTGAAAGAATATTTAAACTTAATTTTTTCTTGTTCAGCTAATCCGTTGATAATTCAATTTTGAGTATGGCTCCACTTGTCATCTAAACAATATTTTCTCAACTTTCAGAGTCATGAATTGCTGTAATCTAAAAAGTTTGAAAATTTAAGAAAGTTTAAAGTTTACCTATTATTGCTTGCTGCACGAACGGTTCTTGAATTACGACCGTTGCACTTGCATTGATACATCGGGACTCTTCACATTCAAATTTCAAAAATTCAAATGGCACCCAGAAAAAGCATGCAAAGCTCCCAACCATTACCACTTTTCTCGTACATCTCATAATAGTATCTTATGCTCCTCAAAATCCGAGCATTTTAATCACATGTGCTTTTCTGATTTCTATCACTAAGCTTCATTTGATAGAATCTGTTCAGGCTTCAACATGATTATTTCACCACAAGCTTCATTTTTAGATTGGATATGAACGACTTGTGTCGTGTTTCTTACCATCAAGTATAGCCTGTCAAATTCTCAAGAAAGCGTACGCCGCCCATTTTTTTTTTTTGTGGGATTTTGAAGCGAAACAGCTTCAAAGTTGAGCTTCACAGCTCCAAATCACTCAACGGAACTTCTTCTAATTGATTTTCTTCGAAGATAACTCTTCTCCAAGGGTTTTGCAGGACCTAAAAATTTTGAAATTTGGGTTTCTGTGAAAATCAGTTTTAGGGGTTTTACACCTCGATGATCTTTTAAGTCTCGAGTTTCTGAGAAATCCGAGTTTTATGGGGTTTTAGGGTTTGAGTATTTTTGCAATCTGAGTTTTTATGAATACCCAATCTTGTGGGTAATACAGATTGAATGCTGTGATACAAGATCAAATATTCCGGTAAGTTTCTTAAAGCATAGCAGGTGGTATAGTTCATCTTAAGCAAATTTACGTAATTTGGATTTGAGAACGGTGCTTGTATCATTGCTGTGGTTTGAAGGTTGTTCAAAGTTTGAGAGATTTATTCACAATGAAAGAAGAAAACCCATCTGAGAATCGAGCAAAAGCACCAAAGTTCTGCGATCAAAATCAGATACCAAAGGGAAACAGTGCAAAATCCAATAGCAATTCTTCAAAGCCACGGTCATCTTGGGGATCTCAAATCGTTAAAGGGTTTTCAGCAGATAAGAAAACCAAGTCACAGACCACTACTGTTCCAACCAAGAAAATGCCCCTTACAAGCTCAGACATATCGAACCAGAAAAACCCATTTTTGCTTTCACATTCGAGGGCACAGCGGTCTCTTGTTGGTGATTTATCTTGTTCTGCCCATGCTGCCCAAGTTCATCCCAACACAACTCATACCAATAGGAAAAATCATTCTGGCTCCCGGGATTTGTTTCTTGAGCTAGATCATCTGAGAAGCTTGCTCCAAGAATCGAAGGAGAGGGAATTCAAGTTGCAAGCCGAGTTGTTCGAATGTAAGAGGAACCCTAAAGTTTTAGACCTTGAAAGAGAGCTAGAGTTGAAGAAGAGTGAAGTTGACAACCTTGTTGATAAAGTTGGGTTGCTAGAATTAGAGAAAGCAAGCCTTACTGAACAATTGGTATCTCTAACTTCTGGTGTAGACAATGAATTTCCAAGTGCACCAGCTTCTTCACATAATCTTGAGATGGAGGTTGTTGAGTTGAGGAGGCTGAACAAGGAACTCCAGCTGCAGAAGAGGAATCTTTCTTGTAAACTCTCATCAATGGAATCCCAAGTGGCCACTCCTTCAAAAGTTTCTGAGGTGATATCACAATCTCATATGGTAAAATTCCCATTTTTCTCACTTAATTATGTTCTTTTTACCTCGCTTGCTCAGAAAAGCAGAAGCGAAACGAATTCAAATATAGTCATCTGTTTTTGTTGTTGTTTAGTTTGAAATATGGATAGCTCTAACCAAACATAGTCAATAGTAGGGGCTTAGTCCCATGTAAGTATAATTGAGTGTATATCTTTTTTGTTTTCCTGACAAATGTCGTGGTTGTTAGTTTCATAATCAGTTCTGCAAAAGACTACTTCAATTTTGGTTGATGGTGTGCATAACCTGTTTTCTTCGCATTCTATGGAAAAGAACCCATCTTTGAGTATACGAAAAAGATGTTTTCGAATTCCCTAACATGTTTGTTCTACAAATTGAATATTTATGAAAATAATGACTATTTCTTTTCCATAAACATCATCTGAAATGTGTTCTTGAAGACAGATTGTGGAAAGTGCAACCCAACAAGGAAAATTTTTAGTGGTGAAACTCTGATTCTGAAATTTCTCAGCAACTGCATACGGTTTTAGTGTTGTATTCGGGAAGGCAATATAGTTTTGCTATATATCATTGACCTGTTTTATCCATTCTTGCATACTTTTTAGAACGACAATGTCACAAAGATAAAAGCTGAGGCTTCTTTACTAAGACATACAAACGAAGAACTGTGTAAACAAGTTGAAGGTCTACAAATGAGCCGGTTAAATGAAGTGGAGGAGCTTGTCTATCTGAGGTGGGTAAATTCGTGCTTGCGAAATGAGTTGCACAGTAGCTCAAGCATGGGTTCTGATAAGGCATCAAGCCCCAACTCGATTGAGAGTAGCGAATCTGTTAACTCATCTTCTCTTCATAGAGAAGAAATCACTGAATCTTCTAGTGCCAAGAGATTCAACCTGATTAAGAAGTTGAAGAAATGGCCTATTACTGAAGAAGATTTATCAAATATAGAATGCCTAAATAACGATGCTTCAGATGCAAGTTGGGTTGACTCGCTTAGTCCAAGAAGAAGACACTCCATAAGTGGGTCAAAATTTTTTGCAGAAGACTTGTTGAGTAAACGGAGGCAATCTGATGGTTTTATTTGCATGAAGGAAATTGAAAAAGAGGTAGAGACGCTAGCTACTCAAAAGTATAGTTTGGAATTGGATATAGTTCCAAAGCCTCAAATACTAAGCAACTTCCAAGAAATTACTAAGTTAACAGCTTCTTTGGATGTTGCGAAACGGGAATTGCGTGTGCCTAATCCCCCTCCAAGGCCTTCATGTACTGTTTTTGTTGAATGTACAGAAGATGCTCCAACTCAAATTCCCCCACCGCCTCCACCACCTCCTCCCCCCCCACCGCCTCCTAAATTCGCAACCAGGGGGACCACAGGAATGGTGCAGCGAGCCCCAGAAGTGGTTGAGTTCTACCATTCACTCATGAAGAGGGACTCTAGAAAAGATTCTTTAAATGGAGGGATTTGCGAGGGACCAGATGTTGCAAATGTTCGTAGCAGCATGATTGGGGAAATTGAGAACAGATCTTCGCATCTGCTTGCTGTAAGTACTTGTGACTCGCTTTGTTTTTTCAAAAAAGCTTTCAGTCATGCTAGCGTTCAAATGTTAGGGCACCAAAGATGTATATTTTCTCAGATTAGTGATTTGTTGATTGCTTACATTACGAAGAAAAAGGGGATGAATTTATGGTTTGTATCAGATTGTGATTCAAATTTTTCAAGTTGTAAAGTTGCTTTTCCTTTTCTTGCAACCTCTATCAGTTGGAGACTGGAGCACAAGAACTCTTTTTATGCTGCATTTTAATTTTTCATTTGCTTGGATAGTGGGTTCTAATCCCAATTGCTTAATTTTGTCCTTTGTATAGATAAAGGCGGATGTTGAGACTCAAGGCGAATTTGTGAACTACCTGATCAGGGAGGTCAACAATGCAGTTTATCAGGACATAGAAGATGTAGTGGCATTCGTGAAGTGGCTTGATGACGAACTTTGCTTCCTTGTAAGTTGACGTGGGCGTGATTACTTTACAAGTTGTTTTGACATATTTTGTCCCCAAATATAAGTGTGGAAATAAAATCGGTTGCTAATTCCTTTGCATAATCTTGAACAAACAAGTGGCTATTTTATGAGTGGTTTAGAGATTATTGAAAGCATGGTGCTATGTGTTCATTGTATGCTCCGAATGTAACACAGATGTATGCACTGTTTTATAATGCTTACCGGGCTTTTTTCCCTTGAAGGTGGATGAAAGGGCAGTCCTTAGGCACTTTGATTGGCCAGAAAAGAAAGCTGACACATTGAGAGAGGCAGCATTTGGGTTCAGGGATCTCAAGAAGTTGGAGTACGAAGTTTCTAATTATCAAGATGATCCTAAGTTGCCATGCGATATTGCACTAAAGAAAATGGTCCATTTATCAGAGAAGTAAGAACCCGATTCTTCCATCAGCAATAGGAGCCAGAATAACTTTCTGAAGTACATGCTAGTTTCTCAAAATTTTCATGAACTTCTCCTATCCTGTTTCCAGGATGGAGCGAACTGTTTATAACCTTCTCCGGACTAGAGAATCATTGATGTGTCATTGCAAGGGGTTCCAAATTCCCACAGACTGGATGCTTGACAATGGAATTGTAAGCAAGGTACACTCACTATATGCCAATATTGCAAATTTATGATCTATCTAACTCCTTAAAGATGAGAATAAAAGATATAGCGGACTGGAGAAGAACGATCTATGTAGCCAATAGCAGTTGTAGGCACCAAGGCCTGTCCATTCAGTTTAGTCAGGGGGAGTTAGTAAAGGAAATGAGAAAAAAGAAGCATAGGTCATCCGACTTGTGGAAAACTTTCCATCAGCTGTTATGATTCTTTAACTCGAGCTTTCTGAGTGTGCACAACCCTGTTTGTCTAATCTTGAACTTCTTTTTCAGTTTGATCATAGACAAGGTAACTGGGGTTTCCATTTACTGTTGCCTGCTGGGCTAGATTCTCTCCACGTCGCTTGTTTTCTTCAGTGTTTAAAATCCATTTACCGTAATGGATTACTAGTTGTTTGCAAAACACTGAAGTTACTATTCGTTTGCAGATAAAGTTTGGCTCTGTTAAATTGGCAAAGAAGTACATGAAGAGGGTAGCTATGGAACTTCAAGCGAAGGGAACGTCAGAAAAGGACTCTGCTATGGATTATATGCTACTTCAGGGCGTGAGATTTGCCTTCCGAATGCATCAGGTTTGTGGATAAGTTTACCATTCATTTGATTATGTTACTATGCACGTAAGACATGACAGTCAATCCAGTTAGTTGCCACGATTATAGAGGACTAGCACTATTTGGTTGGAGTTTCCAGAATCAGGCTTGCAAAACACTTTCTAGAAAACTGTTTTCCCAAAAACAAGAACACTCATTCTCTATATCTTTTTCACTGTTTAGCAGAATGGTTTTCAAGATTATGAAAACAACTTTCAAATGTACTCTAAAACATGTTTTCTAACTCTTAAAAAGAACTAGGGAAATAAGTTTCAAAAACGTCAAACCAAATAAGTTTTTTGTGTTTTCAGAAAAAGTAATCCAAGAGGCAGAATCTTAAAACTGTCGTTCACACACCAAATCCAGAAACCATTTTCGTGGGACTGCTTTCTTTCTGGAAGCTTCCTTAAGCATAGATTTCTCAACATGCCAATTTAAGTAGTTATTTTAGCCAAACATAATTCTGTTCTCAGCTAACTAACTTCTTGGATAGGGATGGTTTTCCCCCGAAAATATACTCGTGTTAAAACCACTTTGTTTCTTGCTTGTCACAGTTTGCTGGAGGATTTGATGTAGAAACAATGCATGTATTTGAGGAACTTCGACACCTCGCTCTTGTTTTGAATAAGAAGTAGATGGAGGAGGGGTAAGGGTGATAAGGCTTACCATCTAGGTAAGCATCATATAGCTATTATAGCATACAAAAGTAGCAAAAACAATGTACAAACTTTGTGAGGAATTGTGGTTTTGGTGTGATTTTTTTTCCTTCCATCTTAATGGGTTTCTCAAAATTGGAAATGCTTCAAGTTTAATGATGCCGGGACTAGGGAGGAATTTTGTATAGTGATTTTGAATCAAGCAATGAAAAGGAAATGATTTTCACTCCCTTTATTAGCTTTGGTTGTTCTTTTGAGATTGGTTCAAACTTCCTAGTAACCATTGTTGACTTTGGGTGAAGATAAATAATTTCCCATCCACGCCTGAATCTCAGAACATTACTTGATTTAATGCAATTGAGAAATTTTCTCCTCTGGCGTGCGAATGAATACTTAAGTTCTCTCATTTAGTTCTGGTTTGTAGCAGCAGAAAAATGTAGAGTGTGAGAGAAATTGAGTGGGTTTACATAGAGTGGGCGAGTGATTGTGAATTCTCTATAGTACAAATCCGCTGCATGTGGAGTAAGCGATTTGGCAAACTAAATCACAGCTTCAATAAATGAGGGTATGAATTTAGCAACGAGGAAGTAGTAGTTTATGGGCTGGATTCTGAATTCCTCGTGGGCATTCAAAGCTAATGCGCTGGGTTTTTCCAGGATTTGTTAGGCTGCATTTTATATATTGGATTTGTAAAGCCAATGCTTTCAGTTTCAGCTTCCTCTCATAGGAGTCACTTGGGGATAAATTAGGGTAAGAATTTGGTAGTGAGAAATTCCACAAATTAATTTCCTGAATCTTGTAACATTCTATTTTCTACTAAGAAGCTAGTAGCATAACATTTTTTTAGTTAGGATTTTTATTGAAAATATATGCTAAAGAGGCGGGATCAAGGCATCCATGACAACCCTCTTGACCAAATTGAGGCCTTACTTGTTAGAAAATATATGTGCACTTTTTGTATTACCGTGGTATAAAACGATGAAATCAAAGACAACGAAATCATAAAAAGATAAAACCTGAAAAACACATGAAAATGATGAAGTCTAGTGTTAGACACTATGTCCTTAAAACAAATTTCGCTCTCGCTACGGTGCTTACGATTTGCATAGGCGCTTGTCTCCCAGGATAAAATGATCGAATCCCACCGAAGTAGCACTCCAATCGATGGGTCTAACGAACCAAATAATGAACTTGTACTCTCTCATATGAAGACTCAAAACTCGAAACAATAAATGAAAAATCAATCCAAAAAATATTCCCCTAAAGTCTATTTTAACAAATGGAGGGAACACCATTATATAGAAGAATTCGTGACTATTCCAAATAGTCACAAAATAAAGCGACATATCTATTCATCCGAATAGATATCATCGATTAGACATAACTCTACACTAATAAACAACGCATTAAAATTATATAAAATTCAATAGAAATACATTCTATTTGAATTTCTTCAACCAATATTAAATGGAAAGTAATAAGAGTCAATTTTCTATTCACTCTTTAATAATCTTGAACAAACCAATATATGTTCTAAAATTATTTTTTCCAACATTACCTGCTTGGAGCCAAACAAATGATGTCGTGTACAAGTCTAACAAGGAAGAGTAACATACGAGCTTGTGCCATGACCTAATCACTAAAATTATGAAACAGGAGAGTAATAATGAAATAGTCTCAATCACTCATACATAGTGTAATACAAGGTGTTCTAAGTTTGGCATCTATGATTTTTTGGGTGGCAAGGGCCAGGAACAATGAATCTTGGTCAAGGATTCAACCAAAATTTTATATTGCACACAAACATTTAGGTGAGGGTTGAAGTTGAACAAAAGATTGGCTCAACTTAGCATTAGCCCTATCATTTAGTCTGCCCTACTAATATTCCTCTTTGCTCATGGCCAATAAAAATGCTCTAGTGTTGAAGAGTGAGTGCAGCTGAAAAGCAAACCCACTTCCTCCCTACAATTGTTTTCTTTTGA
>JABCMJ010017295.1:0-39797 GCA_014822125.1 Arbutus unedo
TTAGGGCTTCAATTGGGAATCAAGCAATTTGGCAGGAGGATGGTACAACTCGCTTCTCAACTCAATTCCAGACATAGCTAGTGCTGGGATTACCCATGTTTGGCTACCCCCACCCTCTCAATCTGTTTCATCCCAAGGTAAAATCCTCAATCTCATATTTCATTCTTTGGATTTTGCTTCTGCTTTTATGTTAATCACGGAAAGCTATGGCATGTGATAATACAAATATTTGTTTTTATAACTCAGAGATAAAATTAGCTGGAGACAAATATTTTAAAGTGTTTTAGTAAGGATTTCAACTAAAGTCGGGTCGAAATATTATATGAATTAATTTTGTAAAAATTGATAATATTTGAGAGTTTTGAAATTAAAAAAAAAACTTAAAAAGAGGGAGCAAATTCCTCGAAGGACTTGATCCAGCAAAGCCTTTCCCAAGGCTTTACAGCTTTAGGCGATGAAGAAATATTGTGATTGGAATCGCGAATTGATTTCAACACTTTCCTCTTTAGCATTCACACTCTTTTTCCTTTTTTTGGCCCTCATTCATATCAATTTACTACAATAACCCTTTGATGTGATGGAAAATTAAACTAATAAAAGGATAGCACGATAAATTTACATCAATAGAGAAAGTAAAAAAGAAAGTGTGGAAATCGCTCTTTGTAATTGAGAATCTTTTTAGAGAGTAGAGAACATATATGGATAATATTCACCAATATAAAATATACCAAAGAACATATTAAGATGAGTACGGAGTGAAGGTATATAAATAAATGTATTTACAAATTCAAACTCAAAAAACAAATTTCATTTTATTTCCAAACCCAAATGCAAATCCAAAAAGAGGCGTTTGGGTCGGAAATTGAATAGGGGGCAAGATGGGATAGATTAGACTGGTATTCTTAATTTTTTTGACTCCTTCCAATTTTAGAAAATTATGGAGTCCAATTTCGAAACCTAAACTTTTCATACAAAATCTAATGTAACAAGGGCTTTTAATCAAATTTTCATGTTGCTTGTAAAGTTTGGATAGAAATGTAATACAGTCAATTCATATATTGCGTGTTTATTATTTCTGAAATAATAGAGGAGATTATACATAATATGAGATTAGTTAAATTATGTTCGATTTTGATCATATAAAAATAAATAAATAGTACTGAAGAATCATTTATGTTCATTACATGAAAAGAAAAATAATCACAGAGGTCCGGTGTTGGTGAGGATAATTTTAATTTGTTGGTGGCTTTTCGAAATTATAATTTCAAAAAAGCTAGGGACACACCAGCCTTGCCACACCCTGGCACACTACAAATCAAAACGGCGTCGTTTTGGCCATCCCAGTTAAAACTCCAATCTTCCCCGTTTTCAGCTTCTTCCCCTGCCTCCTCCTCCTCCCCAAAATCACTTGCAGATCGAGAGAGAGAGGAGATCGGGCCTCCTCCTGCCCCAGGCGTCGATTAGCACCGACGTCGCTCCTTCGCTCCAGCAGTCCTCGCGACCACCGCCGCCACCTCCACCGCCGCTGTTTCCGGCTGCGGAGGACCTTGGCTGCTGGATCGGTAGGGCGAGGGTGAGCGTGTTCTGTGGCGGCGCGGTGGCAACCGTCACCGTAATCCTTCCGTTCGAGCGTGCGGAATCCGGAGATCCGGTTTCAGGCGATGGGTGGGACTGAATTTCATCATCATCTTCCATGGTTTAGGGATGGTAAGTTCGCCGGTGATCGTAAAATCGCCGATCTGATTAGCTTTTGAAGAGAGAGAAAAAGGAGGGGGGAGAGAGAAGCTGAAAACGGGGAAGATTGGGGTTTTAACTGGGATGGCCAAAACGACGTCGTTTTGGCCAAAACGACGCCGTTTTGATTTGTGGTGTGCCAGGGTGTGGCAAGACTGGTGTGTCCCTAGCTTTTTTGTTATAATTTTAGGTACCGAAAATCTAAAAAAAGTCTCATGTCGTCTCCTCCACCGTTTACCCAGGGTATATGCCGGGAAGACTGTACGATCTCAACGCATCCAAGTACGGAAACCAGAACGAACTACAAACCCTAATAAATGCTTTCCACGCCAACGGAATCAAGTGCGTCGCGGACATAGTAATTAATCACAGAACCGCAGAAAAGCAAGACAGCAGAGGGATATGGTGCATCTTCGAAGGAGGCACCGCCGACGACCGTCTCGACTGGGGCCCATCCCTCCTCTGCCAACACGATATATACTCCGACGGCACAGGGAATCCCGACACCGGGGAAGACTACGTACCCGCTCCCGACCCTGACCATCTTAACCCCCGGGTCCAAAGCGAACTATCCGATTGGATGAATTGGTTGAAGTCCGAAATCGGATTCGACGGGTTTCGATTCGATTTCGTTAAAGGGTATTCTCCCAGCATAATGAAAATCTACATGCAAAACACGAATCCGAATTTTGCAGTCGGGGAGTATTGGGATTCGATGGACTACGGGTCGGATGGGAAACCGCTTTATAACCAGGACCGGCATCGCAACCAGCTAGTGGAGTGGGTCCAGAATGGGGGTGGGATTGTCAGGGCGTTTGATTTCACGACTAAAGGGGTACTTCAAGCTGCTGTGGAAGGGGAGTTGTGGAGATTGAAAGATTCGAATGGAAACCCGCCCGGATTGATTGGGGTTTTGCCTGGAAATGCAGTGACTTTTATTGATAATCATGATACGGGATCAACTCAGCAGCATTGGCCGTTTCCGTCGGATAAAGTTATGCAGGGATATGCTTACATTCTCACGCATCCAGGGATCCCTTCTGTGGTAATTTTGCTAACTTCTTTCTTGTTGATATGTCCCCTGTCATTTAGGCTTTTACTTTACAGATAATTATTTCTGCTAAAACTTAATTGATCAGATATTCATCGTCGTCTTATTTAAGGATGCCAACGGTGCGGATCGAGACGGTCGTATCCCATCCGCGAGTATTATATTTTACCCGATAACCAAATGTGGGAGAGAAAATACTTCATAATAAAACCATTTGGTTTAAGGAATATCTGAACTGAACTGAACCGTAACCAAAATCGAAAAAAAAAAACTGATAAACAATAAAATATGTACAAAAAACAATATACCATTAGATGAATGATCGCTGATCGTAACTGAAGAGTAGAGAATCAAGTCTTCTAACTTTCAAGTCCCAATTTCTCAAACTTTAGGATTAAGGTTATAATTATAATTATATAAGTATAAAACGACGTTGTTTTAATTTCGGTTAGATTCAGGGACCTGTTCGGTTATTGGTCTAAACCATAACCTAGCCAAATCCAAATGGGTATTCATCTGTTTCTACCATACTGATATTTAGGGAGAAAAAAATGATTACAGTTCGGAGAAAACTAAGCAGTTCGGTCCAAATTGCCATATTTAATCTTATCGAGTGACATTGTTCCATGGTAATTTGAACCACAACTATATTTGGAAAATAAACATTCAAGACAATGTATTTAATTCATTAACTTAAGTTTCTGCTCCACGAGTTTTTTAAAACATCAACGGTTCGTATCATGTTTTCAAGCTCAGGGTGTGGCCAATTTGTAGAACATAGCACACCAGCTGCCCAAAGTCCTAAGCATAACACACACAATTTATTCAGAATGATTTAGCAGTAAGATTTCCGAAATTACATGCCAAATGGAATTTCTGTTTTGTCTAAGCATTACACTATGAACTAGGTGATATAATAGAGTAAGGGTCTTGCTAAACAAATACGAATATCAATGCATATTTTACAGATATTAAGGTATATTTACGGATATCAATACACAGTTTACGGATGTCAATACACTTCTTATACATTATCCACTGCCCAGTGGGCGGTGGTCAGGCTAGGAATACAGATATTCTGGACGCATTGTATCTGGAACCGTTGAATGCACATAAGGTCCTCAATAATTTGTGTATCCAACGGTTCCGAACACATCTGAATATGAATGTATCCGGAACATCTGTGTTTATAGACTTTTTCAATATAATATAAGCAAAATCAGTGGACACGCAAAATTAAACAAAAAATTGTACACTCTCAATAGGTGGTGACCGACACACATTGTAAGTATCTGTGCAAGTGTCTGGGCACTGTGTGTCCCTAGCAAGATTGTATATGAAGTTTCTTGGAAAGTTTGGCATTGCTGTTAGTTGAGCAGTGGTGTTTTTGTTTGCAGTTTTATGACCACTTCTTTGACTGGGGGTTGAAGGATCAGATTGCTCCACTGACTGCAATCAGGGCAAGGAACGGGATAAGTGAAACAAGCAAAGTGCAGATCATGGCTTCTGATTCTGATCTCTACGTGGCGATGATAGATGGCAAAATCATAGTCAAGATTGGACCAAAACTTGATCTTGGAAATCTTATTCCACCTGAATATCATGTTTCTACCTCTGGTAATGAATATGCTGTGTGGGAGAAATAGCACAATAAAATTTGAAAGCAATTTGAGAAGCTTCTTATGAAGTGAACAATCGATTAATTTGGAGGAATAACATTCATATTGTATACTATCTAATCGTCTTTGTCTGAAATGCAATGAATTACATGAAGACCATGACATAAGCCTTTCAAAATCGGGTTCATTGTCGGAATGTATTCTCATCGTAATCAAATTGCTTGTAAATTTTTTAACGGTGTTAAATAATTAATAACCTACTTTATGTTAGGATTTTGAATTATCATGATTTTACAAAATAAAAAATTAAGTGATAATTAAACTATCAAGAGCGGTGATACCCAAATTCATGAACGTGAGTAATATAATATAATATAATGTGTGTATATGTGTGTGTGTAGGGGTATAATCGGTCCGATTTGATCACTAAATTCGAACCAAACCGGTTGTTCCAATTTGAGTGGGTCCAAGCGTATATTTTCAAAAAAATGAAGAAAATCCAATTGTAACAGTTTTATTTTAAAGAATTTTAAGTAATCAATAATATTGTTAAATAATCAAGAATAATGACATCACAATCATAATAAAAAAATATTGCATCTAATCCAAAATAGTGTGTAAACTAAGAAAAAATTATAACTTTTAGCCCAAATTACAACCGATAAACGATATAATTTAATTTTAGAGTTAACCTTTATCGAACAGGTCTGGTCCGGCTCCTATATGTTAAAAATCGAAAACCAAACCGAATTTTTTTAAAAAAACTCAAATCGAACCGGACAAGACCGATTTGAGCCAAAAATCAAACTGAACCGTCGGTTGGGTTTGGTTTACTGATTCGATCCGGTTTATGTTTACACCCCTATGTGTGTGTGCACGCGCGCTCGAAACTTAAACGACTCCATAAGTTAATTGAACCACCATGATTTTATAAAAAACATTGCAATCTAGGTGGAATACATGTTTCTCTTTCTTGTTTCTTTTCTAGCAATTTAGTCATCTAACCTCCCAAGTATTAGTTCGAATAAAGGGTTCTGATTGATTGGATTCCATTTTGTCCATTGGTTCCTCGGCAAGTCATTGCCATGGGTGGAAGCAACATAGACAAAAATTAATCCTTTCACCTCCATTTGTGGTCCACTCATTAGTATTTTGAGGTGTCACTAGTTCATCCCAAGATTGGAATGTTCATCTAGATTTGGACACCCTGTTTACTACATTAGGTTTGTCCTTTAGAGAGTCGACTTCATCTCTGCCATTCTTTTCAATGTTATCATGTTGAGTTGGTATTGCTTTCCTACGCATATAATTGTCACGAGTCTGACTTTAAGACCCAGTGACTTCTAAAAATAATTTGTTTCATGGTAAATTACTTTCATTTGAAACTCAAAATGAATACTAAAGTGGTAGAGTCAGATTTCTTTATTCCGAGGAAGCTTTCAAAGATAGAGAAATTGTAATCATTGGAGATTAGCGGCCTTTATCTACTTAGTACTTTACGGGCTGATTTTTCGCTCAATTGTCCCTTGTCTCGGTAAGTCTGTTCTAGGAACTCTTTCTTTCTAATTGGTTGGTGTATTTGACTCTCGATCGAATGCGACTGCATCTCTCCCTGCTTTCTTTTGTGCTGATACTGCCTCTGACTAAGAATTCATTCTTCCATCAGTTTTAAAAGAACCTTTTGAGATAATAAAATTTTTTCATCGAATTTAATAACCGATGCCCACATTGTGGGGATCCAATTTCGACATAATCTCCCAAAATAGTTTCCCCCGCCACATTGGGATTAGTTCAACCAATATCAGTGGTTTGTCCTACTTGTAAGTTTTGACCACTTATTTTGGAATGAATTCAAGTGAGATGGTCATGCCGTCCCATAGGTTTCTTTTGGCAAGTCTGCTCATTTTGGCTAGTTAAAAGAGCCTTTGGGCTCTATCTTCAGGACCGTTCGAGGTATCCACCATCGTGTCTACCCATATGTTCCTCTCCAAATCTACATTAGATTGAGGAATATCACCTTGTTTCCTAATTTTTTACCATTATCAATACTTTTCAAGTCCCATTGGGCGTGCCAGAAATTATTGTCTGACTAATTTTATCTCACATAATAGAATTGAGTGTGAGCATGCTAAAATATACTTGTAATTGTACTTTTTAAAATTTATTAAGAAGTTGAAAAGCCAAAAACTACCAGGCGTTGTGTTATATATATGTTCTCTTAAGAATTTTCTTAAATGTTGACCTAGTTTGATCGAACTGAAAAAACAAGCAATTAAAGAATCGAGAATACAAAATGATCACTTTGAATATCGAATTCCACCAAAACCTTGCATTCGAGTGTTCTTTTCAAATTTTAATTACTTTAAACACATCTACCAGCTACAAGTATGAACTAGTGATATGCAACTAACTAAATAAAGTTTCTTCTACAATTAACTACTAAGTTAATGCTATTTCTAATGATACAAACTAAGCAAATGCAAATGAAGTAAAAGTTAAGTCTTTCTTCTTTTTCTTTTTTTTTTCAGGGGGCTCTTCCTTCTTCGATGCCTTTCGATATCTGTAGGCACATATAATTGCAACTGCATATGGGACCTTACCGTTTTGCCTTTCCCGGTTTATTTATTTTCAAAATTCTTATTTATTTCCCTCATTCAATCTCACTATTAGATTATGACTTATGAAACTGTCCACTCTGCATGTCATTTCTCTTTCTAAGACATTATTTATTTGCTCGACACCCGTCTTTCGAATAAAAAATTGTACTATTGGCCCGTGGAATTTCTTCATTGTAGATTTTGGAACACATGATTACCAATGACTATTTTTTTCTTAAAACGGCGTCGCATAATAGTTCAATTCTTTTGTCTTGATTATATGTGAGGAGTTCCATAGTTATTGCCACATGGCACTTTCTCATTAGAGAACAAATTTTGGATGTAAATAGTTGTGCTCTTCTTTATAATGAAACAACTAATGCATATCAATTGTTCGTGAAGGTAATTATTTATTTTTTCCATCTAATATATTAGTTAATTATTTATTCTTCCTTTTGATTGTTTTCATGTGCTACAATTTTGTTTTTGACCAACAGATTTTCATATATTTAATGAAAAAGCCACCAAAAATCATTTTGACCGATTAAGATTTATAGATGACAGAGGCTATATCAAAAGAAGTATCATCGCATGCTTTTTGCATATGGCATATCACTGCTAAGCTTAGTGATTGGTTTACACAAGTGGAAGATTTGAAAATGTAAATGCCTTTATCGAATGGTTTCACAGTGCCCGCCCGTGTAAGATTGATTGAGTTTGTTAAACAAGTAAGTCGTTATCCTAAGGGTTTAAATTATCATAATTGAACTATTTTAATTACAGATTAATCTGTCCATAGACGAACTAGAAGCAACAAACCAAGGGTTTTTTGAAGGTTTTTTTTTTATATATATATATGTGAAAATATCATTACTGTACTAATGAACACATTAATTAAACTTTACAATTTTCAAGTGTTTTTTTTTTTGTATAGCATCATCTAAAATTTCAATAGGTGAATTGCAGCAACAAATTGCTAACAACTCCGAATGTGAGGGGGTTCCTGGGCGTTTGGATTTTTCATTTTATATTCTGTGGTTTTTTATTTAGGCTATGCTCTTCCTATTGTATTTAATAAAAATAAATAAAAAAAACTTGACACAAGATTAATAAACGCCAATTCCAAAGGGTTGGTCTGGTGGTCAAAGTCTACTACTCGCTCTCAATGCCACTCAAATATTTGGGTTGTCTAAATCCAACATCAACTTGGTTGCCCATTTAGTATTAATAATAATTTTTTTCTGTGGGTCTCTATGTATTTTTTTATATTTACAAAAAAAAAAATTGTTGCCCCACACCGGGGAGTTGCCCGAGCCTGCGGGGCTTACTCGCTGGCCGGCCCTACTCGCTCTTAGGTCTTGGGTTCGAACCTCTTAGGTACTATTAACCGTTATGAGGCCAGTCTATATAGGATAAAACTCTAGTTTTAAATAAAGCTTTGCAAGTGGACTGTATAATTAGTCTCTCGAGAACTAGTCGATAATAAATTGGAATAATTCCAAAATTAGCTGAATACTTCAACTATTAAAAAAAAAATATATATATATATATATATTTATATTTATATATACACACGCCATAAAAATTTGAATAGTGATATAGAAATATGCACAGAAAATTCCTGCGGAACAGATTTAGGTAGCTTGGATCCAGCACCACTATTTGTCTGTGTCCATTAGCGCATGGCTTGTCTTATCGCTAGTCCTTCCGAGACGATCATGGTCGGGGAGTCTTCGTCGTCGTCGATACAGTATCGTATCTTACACGGCCAATTGACGATGGTGGAACTTTGAATGTCTGTAGTGTATATAGAATGGTCAAGCTAGACGGCTGTAGCATAGCTTATATATATGAGAATGTCTATAATCATATATATCTAGATACAGATACAAATATATTCAGAATTATCAAATGCACGTACAGTTCTTCAAAATGATATGAACTTTTCGTGTGTACCAATTTTAAATTTAATTCTTGAATGAAAAAATTTACAGTTCTCAAAAATAAATCATTAAATCACAACTATTGATTTTGAATTTGGAGGAATTCTGTAGAATTCTGTAGCATTGCTATTCTTGAATTTGTGCTACATGGATAGGCTAGAGCAGAGCTAATAGCTATATATATCTTCCTCGTTCCGCTAGCTAAAAACCAAAAGAGGATGGCGATTTTTCTCAACTTGCTTTCATCACTGTGTGTCGCCATTTTCATCTTCCCCACCCTGTTGCTCGCTGTTCCTACCTTGTTGTTTCAGGTACGACCATGTGGATGCATTGCAATCATTCTCTCTCTCTCCCATTCCAATTAATTTCGGATTTGACGATGGTGACACGTTTAGGGCTTCAATTGGGAATCAAGCAATTTGGCAGGAGGATGGTACAACTCGCTTCTCAACTCAATTCCAGACATAGCTAGTGCTGGGATTACCCATGTTTGGCTACCTCCACCCTCTCAATCTGCTTCATCCCAAGGTAAACTACAAATTTCACCACTATTTGTCATTCATTTGGCTACTATTGTCCTGCACTAACGCTCATTTCTATTTGTATAGCTCCTCAATCTCATATTTTCATTCTTTGTGTGATTAACTTCATAATAGTTAATAACTAAGAGTTTCGAATCTGAAAAACTTAGGAGGAGAAAAACTTCTGAGTTGCTGGACTTGATTCATCAGGCTTACTGATTGACGTATTGTCGTATAAAAAATATTTATTGAAACAAGTTATTATACTACTCAAAAGAATAGCGGCAAATATATGAGCATCATTCTTCAGGGACGAGAAGGCTAAATCACGTTAATTTTTAATTGATTCTAAATTAATTTAAGAATGCAAAGTTTGGTTTTGGTTTCTTGAAAATATTGAAAATCTAAGTTTAAAAACTTAAAAACAGTTGAATGAATGGAGAGGAATTTAGGATTTTGAATCCACTCCTCCCCTCGTAACGTCAATCATGCATCAATCAATGGCTATTATCTAGATTTACTGAATACCACTAGGGATTGCAAGTGCATGCAATATTACCTAAAAAATCTATGACTCATCGGTTGGCCTAAACTATTTCCACTTAGCATGAACCGTCTCTACGATGTAGATTGTTCGATAACACGACACATCTTACGTAGCATAATCTATCTCAATCGATTATCACAAATTCATGAAAACTAGTTGTTAACGTGTTCGAAATTCGGAGTACAAATACAAACGATAAAATAGAAACAATTTCGTAAACTGAAATAAATCTTTAAAATAATACAACCATGATCTGTATAATAAAAGTTAAAGTTTAATATATTATAGATGTGTTCATTTTCTCAATCAGAACGGAAAACTAAGAGCTCAACATCCAGCCGAAATAATGCTCTCAATTTGGTGCACTTGTGATTTACAAAACAATAACCAGTCAAAGGACTCTCCACCGCTGTGGTAGGTAAGTACTCCGATGATTAAGTTAGACAAAGTTCACAAGGACGAACGGAATAAATCTAATATTCTCTATTAGCAAGTAAATCAGTGTGTCAAAACGTACCTTTCATCATTAATCTGGATCCTTATTTATAGATTTTGTGACATAGCCTTCCTAATTCTCTTACGATACTGATTCCTCATCAGAATTTGAGTAGGATTACCTTCTGATTGGCCACTAATGAGATAACTTTCACTTGGTTCTTATCTAAGAAGTTACCTTCTACCATTAGAGTTTCATTTAATTAATATTTCTTATATTAATTAAATTGGCCGTGGATTTCTCATCCATATCTATTAGAATTGTATCCCGACTTACTCGAAATTCTATCTTATATTGGAATAACAGTCACCCATTGTCTTTCTCAGATCAATGGTATCCCGAAGTGCCCTTCTCGGGTCGGCAAGACATTGGGTCACCTTTTTTTGTCGGCCGCTTACCAAGCTAACTTTCTCAGATCGGTTAGAATATAATATGGTTGACCCTTCTCAGGTCGGCTATATCCTCACGTGATTGACATGTGTATCCTAATATATTTTTCACTTGATGCCAAACTAAATCATTTACTGAGGGAGATTAATGTATTTTTTCAGTTACATTTTTACCCTCATCATACATGAACAATGTTACTCGAAATAGCTTCATCAATACCCTAGATAAGGAGGTTAGCTGGTCATCAGAGTAGAAATTCTCACGCCTTGAATGGTGAAAACCATCAAATCTCAAGGTTCTTTGATTTGCTACTCTTTCTAGCCTCACTAAAACAATTGGTAACTTTCTAACAAAATTGGTCTAACCCTCCAATGAGTTGTTTTTTTCTCTCCAACAACAATTCTCTACAAAAATAAACTCTCCCCGGCCTTTATATAGACACTCTGATCGACATATTGCATACGGATGTTAACGTGACCCGTCCGGATGCTTGGCTTCGAAGCTTGACCAAAAAATATGCAGGTGGTCTGCCCAGATGCTCCAGGTAGCCCGTCTGGATGCTTAAGACGACTTGAACGTTTAAAGGTCTTGAGGCTGCTCGTCCGGATGCTTGGCTTGGTTTGATCTCCAAAAAAATTGTACTTATTCCATCTGAATATGGATGATTCTGTTTGGATACCCATATATGTTCAATTTAGATCCAAATTAGGCACAATTGGTCTCCGATTCATGAAACACACAAAACAAGAATCAAACTCCAAATAACACGATACATGAACATAACAAGAATAACTTAAGTGGGGGACATAAATGTAAATATTTTTGCAACATACACGTTGTTAGTTCTTGAGCAAAGAAAATAAATAAAGCAACAAGCTAACTAAACAACTCCAACTATCATATGGTTCACGATTGCACTTATCAAGTGCAACAAGCTTTTGTAACCTAGGCTGTCTTAGTAAGACGAGTGAAATCTCTTAAGAATTTCCATTAATAATACGCACAAACACTTGTGAATTCCTTCTCCATCCAACAGTCACTAAAGTAAACAAAAAGCATAACTTATGATTCTAACATAATGATATATGAAGGATATACAAAGTTTGAAGTGCTATCAGCTGATAAAAACATTAGAAAAAAATCTCTACTCAAAGTGTATAAGAATTAGCTAGCATTCCATAACCTTGAGATAAAGCAAAAGGAAATCCAAATTTCTCTCAAAACCAAAATCTCACAAGGCATGCATGCACTCAATAAATTTTCCACAATTGACACATGCTTATCGCATCCTTTTGATATTAAACCCACACTAAGGCAATGTTTAGATGGGGACCAATTTTCTTTCCTGTCAAAGGAGAACACATACACTATATTGATTGAAAATTTTGACAAAGTACCAAACTAAATAGCATTTGGTTGAACTAAATGATCTTGTCCCTGCTTAGTCTCCTGCAATTCTACAACTGAGGAAACTTCTTGGGTTGACAATTCTATGGGTGTGAGATCTCCTTTTAGGCCTCCATGTTCAATAATCATTGCTTCAAGTAAGCCTAATTGGTGACTAGCTAAGGAATCTGGTGATGCAAGGATGTCTTCTTTTGATTTATCATCATGGAAAAATGATGATTCAACAGCTTTCAATGTCTCTACTTATTTCTGATAAAGTTCTCTTCAAAGTTCTTCTGTTGCTCAAACTCTGAGTATGGCATAAGATTCAAGCTAGCCCCAAGATCTAGGAGTGCCTCTTAGTGAAATGTTGACCTATAACACAAGAGATAGTGGACTAACTTGGATCTTGTAGCTTAAGGGAGCGGCCATTTGAAGGACCCAACTTACTTGCTTGGTAAGAAGGGCCTTTTTGGACATGTTTATCTGATTTTTTCCTCTTTTGAGTGCAAAGGTCCTTGAGAAAATGGGCATAAAAAGGAACTTGTTTAATGGCGTCTAGGAGGGGAGGTTGATTTTAACTTGTTTGAAAATCTCAAACATGTCCTCCATAGATGTTCCCTTTTTGGAAAAACGAGATGGTCCATTTAAGCAAGAGAGGAAAAGAGGTTTCGGCACAAAAGATAGTGCCAGAGTGTTAGTGGATGTGGGAGGAGGAGTGTTTGAAGGGGTGAACTCCTTATCCTTATCCTTTGCCTTTGAAGAAGCCACATGCTCATTGTGCTTGTTTTTTTTTTGCTTTCAGGTCTCTGTATCTCCTGCCCATTCTTAAGTGTTATAACCACCTTTGCTTGATCATGGTATTGATTTGGATCTCGCGTTTCGCCCACCACAAATTTTCCCTTATGATTATTGATCACCCTACTAGGTAGTCGACCCTCTTCTTTACGATCAAGCACATTGGCCATTTGACCCACTTAGACTTCTAGCCATGAAATAGATTGAGAGTGATATTGGACTAATTCGTTAGTGCAAGGGAAGAAATTTTTGCATCGAGCCCTTGGAGGTCTTTAAGAACTTCCTCAAAACCAATACCTCGTTAAGGTTGGGTGGAAGGGTAGTTTGTGAATATGAAGATGAACGGCAGGTCCCTGGAATAAAAGTATTTGGGTAGCCAGACCTAGGTGGTTGGGCAAAAGTATTTCTTTAAATTTGTGGCTCTTCCATGAGAAATTGTTGATTATGCCACCCCGGGTTATAAGTATTTAAAAATGAACCATTACTCGATTTACGAATCCCTGTGCACCATTAACTTGTTCTTGCACATAATCGAGGTATTGGGAAGCCAAGTGGCACTCGCTCACAAAATGAGGCAGGCTTGCGCATAAGGCGCATGCCTCTTGGTATGACGAAGGTTGAGGAGATCGGAGACCCTTAGTGAAAAGCTGATTAAGCTTCTAGGTCAAAGTGACTACCTGGGTAGTGAGGTCATTCGAGGTTGAACCTCATAAAGTCCTTGTGGTTTAGTAGTAGAGGTATTGGTTGCCTTCCCGTTTCTAAGTGTTGAGGCATGGTGTTGGGATGTTTCTACCATATTCTTGAATAATTATCATCTCGTCTGCCCCTTTTAAGATGAAACACCCCTACACGCACGCACGCACAAACACACGAGACGTTAACCTTTTTGTGGTTTGACATAGTCAAACAGTCGTAAAAAGTATGGACCAGTTGCCACTGGGGTATTTGGTGACAATGGTTCGTCAATATTGTTGTGTCTTGCCCATGAATTTTTTTTTTTAAATTCCCCTTGTAATTATTCCCATGTGGAAATAGTTTGAGACGATTAGTGAGCAAATACGACGTGTTTTCTTTTAGCGAGAATGGGAACAAGATCAGTTTAAGGGCATCACAACTAAAATCATTTATCCGCATCATGGAGCAGATTTTTAAAAATTTCAATGTGTTTGAAGGGATCCTAATCATCCAACCCGTGTTAGAATGATAACATGCCAATGGTACTAAGTTTAATTTCTTAATTGAGTTTCATAAGATTAGGCAACACAATACATGATGGCGACTCATAATTAGAGTGTGTGTATTTGGTTCGGTAAGGGCGGGGGGGGGGGGGGGGGGGGGGGGGGGAGAGGGGGAGGGTAATATTGTTGAATTAGAGGGACAAGTGGGTTCTCGGGCCCTGGAAGAAGGTTCCCAGTGGCAGCATGTTTCTACTCTGTCAGCCATGAATCCATGAATGAAAACTAGTAGACGGAATGTTTCAAGTCTAAAGGCAGCCCAAATGGGTCTGAGGGTGCATTGTATTTTGAGGTTGGTTGGTCTAATATCAGGATTAAATGACTGACGTTGCAATGCAACAGGTTCTACGAAACTATTCTGTCATAGGAAGCTAGAAAAAGAATAACTGCGACTTGCAATGCCGGAACAAAATTGCTTTAAGAGGAGCAAAAATGATACAGACACATCACTTTTGCACATCATAGTTTTAAATGATGTGTAAAAATGATGTGCAAAAGTGATGTGTACGTAGCACTATTATTAAGAGGAGCTTCTCTGTCCTGTAACTGCGTGTCCATCCTAATCTTGTGAATGCACAACCTGAAGGATAGAATACCAAGGGTTAATAAAAAAGAGAGTTATTATAAAGCTACATTAAACCTAAACAATGAATTCAAGTAAACTCCATTAAAAAGAAAGTAATTGCGCAAAATCAGGTCCGACACCTAAATTTTTATCGACATATTGTCGTACCAAAAATATTTATTAAAATAGATAATTACTACTACTCAAAAGAATAGTTGCAAGTATCTAATTATCGGTCCTTAGAGGCAGGAATGCTACATCGTATTAATTTTCAATACATTCTAAATTAATTCGAGAACGTACAATTTGGTTTTGGTTTCCTAAAATTACTCATATAAATTTAATAGCTTGAAAACGGTTGAATGAATAAAGAGGAAACTAGAATTTTGAATCCACTCCTCTCCTCACAATGTCAATTATGTAACAATCAATGCCTATTATCCAGATCAACCGAATGGCACTGGAATTATAAACCCACACAATATTACCTAAAAATTCTTTCACTTATCAACCGACACAAACTGTCTCCGCTTAGCACAAGCCATCTTTACTAGTACGATCCGTCTTTATGACACAAAGCATCTGCTAGCACAATGCGTCTTACATAGTAAAACTATCTCAGTCGATTGTCAAAAATTCTTGAAAACCCGTTGTATGAACTTGTTCCAAATGTGGAGTACAAACACAATCGATAGATAAAAAGAAGGATAAATTACATTGATCTCTCCTGAAATTTCTACCAAATATAGTGTCACCCTTGAGATTTCTGAAATTACTAGAACCACCCTTATTTTTTAAACTATTATGCTGTCATACCCTTAATTTTAAATAAAATAGAATAATATGAAATATTAATAAAAACCCCACAGACCTCATAAATAAACCCAAAACATTCATTCATGATTTATTGATAAGTTCAAAATTTGAAAGGTTACACAAAAAGGATAATATCCGACCCAATATACATCAAGATCATAAGAGAAATTTAAACATTTTTCCTTTCGGATAAAAAAAAATAGACAATAGAAGTTACAACACATCTTTTCAAAAATAATGTTTTATAAATATGCAAAGTAAATTCTTCGTATGAGCTCCCAAAAATGAATGCATCACTTCACGCATATCAAGTAATCCATGCTAGCTAGTGCTCTGGTTCACTACCTGAAAAGAAGGAAGGGTTGAGTTATAAAGCCCAATAGGAAAATCTATACAATATCGATAAATATAAATGAGGTGGCAAAGGACAAGAGTATCAAGGAAAAAGAGGACATTCCATAACTCAAATGTATGATATTCAAGAATAGCATATTTATCAACTAAACAAATCCAACTCGTTACCTAAGTAAGCCATCATTCCATTCTAGCACTCATTATCTCATATTATGTCGAAATCGTGTGTTCATTCATTCCTCCTAGCACACTCCCGAAGGACGCTAGTAATATCATGTCATCCCCTAACACACTTCCGAAGGACACTAGTAGAGTGAGCTCATCTCCTAGTACACTCTCGAAGGAAGCTAGTAACGTAGGATCATCTCCTAGCACACTCTCGATGGAAGCTAGTAATGTTGTATTATCCCCTAGCACACTCCCGAAAGAAGCTAGTAATGTTGTATTATTCCTTAGCACACTCCCGATGGAAGATGGTAACATTCGCGTGTTGATCATATGTCAACGTTCAATAAGTATTTAGATTCAATATCCATCTATTTTATTGTTCCAAGAAGTTTATTTGATTATATAATCATGATGAAAGCCCAAGAATTAAAGTATGGAAGAAATCTCAAACATCCCAAGCTGTCCGGACGGGCATAGGTAGGCTATCCAAATAAGATGTAAAAAGATGCAATACAGGAGATTCTGCAGACAGGCCTGTCCGGACGAACATAGATGGGTCATCTGGATTAGATGCAAAATTTCAGAACACAAGGGATACAACAAACTAGTTTGTCCGGACATGCATAGATGGGTCATCTAGATGAGATGCAAAATTTCAAAACACAAGAGATATAGCAAACTAGTCTATCCGGATGGGTATAGGTAGGCCATCCGGATGGTCAAGAACAAACAACACACAAAGAAGATTAGCAGTTCCCAAATTTTGAAATTCAACTTTCCAATGAACAATTAAGGCATGAAATGTGGTTCACAACAAGTCATAACCACTTAAAAAAGGTAAGAAATCTCTTTCTCAAGCTTCAAAGTGCAAGATCCAAACTCCAATAGCAAGCCCTAGATCCAAATGTTGAAAACTCTTGAAACGAAACTTCCCCAAGTGAACCCACGCCAAATAGCTTCAAAGATCAACGGGTTACGAAAGGTTTTTGAAGGAATCGAAACTTAGAGTAAGAAATCTTGGTGGAGGGTTTGAGAGAAAGAGAGAGCACACGAATAGAGAGAGAGAGGTATACGTTGTTTTTATTTTGGAGAAAAACAAACATCTGATATAAACATAAACCAATTTCTATATTACATTTACCCCCTTTACATTGCAAATATGCTAACCTCAAGTACCATGACTATCTTTCCATTCCACAATGGCTCCAAATTACATAATTATGCATAAATACAATGCCCAATCATTTTCCGAACATTAATATTAAAAACGAAAGATTTTCTGGGTCTCTACATATGCAGTTATCTTTATATTGTTAAAATCAATTAAACATCGTAAGTCAAGCTATTAAAACTTTAAATTTAAGATTTTTTTTGACAAAATAAATTTTAACATAATTCACATCACGTTTGAAATAACCTATTTTAAGTTTTTTAGATTTTTTTGAAGTCGAAATTCAAACAAATTTTAAAATTCTATCAGAATTTTAGCTTTAAAATATCTTAAAAATTCAATATAGGTTATTTTTGACATGATAAAAATCATGTTACAGTTTATTTTATTAAAAAAATCTCAGACTTGACATTTTAATAGTCTAATTAATTATATTAGACTGATTTTAACGATAGAGGAAGTAACTGTATAATAATATGAAAAGTAAAAAAAATTATTATAATTTTAAAAAACCTAAGGGAGAACATTGTATTTTTTACAAACCTCAGGAGAGGTCAGTGTAAATCATTATAAAAAGAATAGTAATGGTTTATAAATTGAAATAAGTCCTAAAAATCATACAAGCATGATGTATATGATACAAACCGAAGTTTAATACATGAACAACGTTACTCAGAGCCAGAGTTTCATCTACACCTTATACATGAAGGTTAGTCAGCCATCAGAATTGGAATCCTCCCGTCGTGGAAGCCGTTAACTGTCAAAGTTCTTTGACTTGGCACTCTCTCTAGCCTCACTAAAACAATTAGTAACTTCCTAACACAATTGGCCCATCGCTTTATATAGTTGTTGTAAAAATGAACTCTTCATCGTTTATATAGACACTCCGATCGACAAATCGCATCCGAATGCTTGGCTTAGAAGCTTGACCAGAAAATATTGAGACAGTCCATCTGGACGCTCAAGGCAGCACGTTGGAACGATTAGCTCAGAAGCTTGACCAGAAAATATTGAGGCAGACGCTCAAGACAGACTGTTTGGACTCTTAAGGCGGCTTGAACTTTTGAAGGTCATGAGGCAGTGCCTCTGAATGCTCAAGGGCGGCCAATCCCAAACGCTTGGCTTCTCTCCTTGGCATTTAAAGTTTAAACTCTTCTAGCACAAATATACATGTCACAATTGCATCCAAAATAAATATCGACTTTTTATCTTAGGTAGCGAAAATCTCAAAGAAGTTTCATGTCGTCTCCCCCACTTTTTACCCAGGGTATCTTCCAGGAAGACTGTACGATCTCGACAAATCAAAGTACGGAAACCAGAACGAACTGCAAACCCTAATAAAAGCTTTCCACGCCAACGGAATCAAGTGCGTCGTGGACATAGTAATTAACCACAGAACCGCAGAAAAGCAAGACAGCAGAGGGATATGGTGCATCTTCGAAGGAGGCACCGCCGACGACCGTCTCGACTGGGGCCCATCCCTCCTTTGCAAAAATGACAACTACTCCGACGGCACAGGGAATCCCGACACCGGGGAAGACTACGCACCCGCTCCCGACCCTGACCATCTTAACCCCCGGGTCCAAAAAGAACTATCCGAATGGATGAATTGGTTGAAGTCCGAAATCGGATTCGACGGGTGGCGATTCGATTTAGCCAAGGGGTATTCTGCCAGCATAACGAAAATCTACATGGAAAACACAAACCCGGAATTTGCAGTTGGGGAGTATTGGGGTCCGCTTGATTACGGGTCGGATAAGAAACCGATTCAGAACCAGGACCGGCATCGGAACGAGCTGGTGGAGTGGGTCCAGAGTGGGGGTGGGGTTGTTAAGGCGTTTGATTTCACGACTAAAGGGGTGCTTCAAGCTGCTGTGGAAGGGGAGTTGTGGAGATTGAGAGATTCGAATGGAAACCCGCCCGGATTGATTGGGGTTTTGCCCGGAAATGCAGTGACTTTTATTGATAGCCATGATACGGGATCAACTCCTCAGCGTTGGCCGTTTCCTTCGGATAAAGTTATGCAGGGATATGCTTACATTCTCACGCATCCAGGGATTCCTTCTGTGGTAATTTTGCTATCTTCTTTCTGGTTGATATGTTCAATACCTATCATTTTTTTAGCATCACTTATTTCGTATTGATTGATTAGTACATTTCGTAAAAATTTAACTCAATTAAATATCGATGATTATTTGATCACAGCATTCGAATTTTTGGTCTAGAACTGAATGAGTGAAATTGGTTTTTTTATAGAGTACTTATCGATATTTACAGAGCTAATTGTTGTATAGGCTTCTAATAAATTAACTTATATAAAAAGAGCTATTTTGATCATGGAATTGAAACCTGAATGGGTCTTATCAAAGGTCAGTAAAATTACCCAGAAAGGGATAGGTGAACAAATTTATAAAGAACCATGATATAATGCATAGGAATTATGGATGCATCGTGGATTGGCTTCGTGGAATAATAGGCATCACAACAGAGACAACGAATCCCAACGAGGTTGACACCCGCAGCCCCAACAATTGTGTCACACGAAACCAAACAAATTACATGCACCACTCAATAAAAAGGGAACTGGTTGCTATAAGGGACCAAGAAGGAAAAAAACACAAAAGGAGGTTAACATGTAATGAAACCCAAACTAGTTCCCCACATCCTCTGCTCCTTCTAAACTAAATAAACCAAATGAACTAAACGAAAGTGAGCCGAAGTGAAGCAAACCCAGGCTGTTGGTTGTTGTGTCTCCCCTGCATGTGCATACTCTGCAAGGAAGGTTATAGTCCAGAGGTTGATCAGGTTGAAAGATGGATAGACGGAGCTCTTTTGGTTTATAGAGAAGTATGGTATGAAACGTTTATTCTATAGAATTCATTGAGTAGATTATTTTTGCTAAAATTTAATTGATTAGATGTCGGTTGCCACATAATCAAGTAAATTTGTCCTTGTAACTTAAACCATAACTGTATTTGGAGAAAATACATTCAAGACAATGTCTCTAAGTCAAGTGGTTATGAATATCTGATCAACTTGACTTTCTGCTCCACAAGTTTTGAAAAAAATCAGTACTCCGTATCATGTTTTCAAGCTCAGCATGTGTGCAAGCATTACGCTACGAACTATGTGATAACATATGAAGCAAAATCTTTACACACACTAAATTACACAAAGAATTGTACACACACTCTCAATAGGTAAGGACCGACACACATTGTAAGTATCTGTGCAAGTGTTTGGCACTGTATGTCCCTAGCACTATTGTATATGAAGTTTCTTGGAAACTTTGCTATTGTTGTTAAGTGAGAGGTGCTTTTTCTGGTTGCAGTTTTATGACCACTTCTTTGACTGGGGGCTGAAGGAACAGATTGGTAAATTGACCGCAATCAGGGCAAGGAACGCGATTAGTGAAACAAGCAAAGTGCAGATTATGGCTTCTGATTCTGATCTCTATGTGGCGATGATAGATGGCAAAATCATAGTCAAGATTGGCCCCAAGTTTGATGTTGGAAATCTTATTCCACCCGAATACCTTGTTTCTGCTTCTGGTAATGACTATGCTGTCTGGGAGAAATAGCACAAAAAATTTGCAAGCAATTTGAGAGGTTTTGTATGAAGTTCACAATCCAGTAATTGGTTTATGTGTTTGAATTTTTGAATTTGGAGGAATAAAATTGATACCGTATACTATCTAATTGTCGTTGTTTGTATATTTCAATTCGTCTCATGCATAACACGGGTTCTTGCTAGTTCTTTAAATGATAAAAGTACTTATTCATGATTCTCGAGATAAAAATTCAACAAAAAATGTGTTCCAACATTTTGTTGGCTAGTTTTTCTTAGTGAAGAGGAGGTCTTTTATAACAATTATGCCAAATGTGGGTTTTCAATTCGAAAAAATCAATTTGTCACAAAGAAAGGAGAAATAGTAAGGTGTGAATTACTATGTAGACCACCATTAAAAATTGTGAATCAATTTCTATAGCAAAGAAACAAAGAATCTTCAAGGGGTAGATGCAAAGTTAATCTAAGGATCACTTTGCGAAAGTCATTTAATATTTTTTAACATGTCACTAATTTATTGAAAAACACAATCAAAAGGATCCTTCTTGCAATAGAAACAAGCCTAGAGGAGTTTATAATATTAATATATTTAGGCCTACCTTTCATTTCATGTATTTTTGCTATTTGATGAGCTTGGAGCTTTGCCAACTCCAATAGGTGCCAACAACTCCGAATGTAAGGTGGTGCATAAGCATAAACCAGAGAATACATTAATAGTGCTACATACACATTATTTTTGTACATCATTTTTATACATTATTCAAAACTACGTCGTTTTGTGTTAAGAAAGACTCAAATATATTTTGAGCGATATGGGTAAAAAACAAAACAAAATGACGTAGTTTTGAGTGATGTGTAAAAATAATCTGTAAAAGTGACGTGTGTGTATCATTTTTGTTTTTTTTAATTTATCTGCGGAAGAGTGTTTTAGATTATCTGCATACACACGTACTATTTTTTTAATAAAATTTATTTCGTACATTAACATCTAAACACTTTTATGAATTATTATTATAATCGCAAAAATGTATAATTTATAATTTAAAAATTAAAAATATAATTGACTCGCAAACATCTCAAAATAAGCTAATAAGGTGAAATTGATTCGATTTGGTTAATTTTCGAGTGTATGGCGGACTAAACCGACCGGTTCGGAGAGGAAATATAAAGCCCCAATCCCGACCAAAATTAATTTGGAGTGGTTTGGGATAGTCGTGTTTTCGAGAATTTCGGGCTGAGATTCAAAATAATTTGCACCTATTTATAATGTTTAGGCCATGCAAAAGAAGAAAAATTACAAGTTAATTCGGTTCAGTACATACTCAATAGCTAAAACTCTTCGGTTTAATTCATATTTCATACAAGTTGATTCGGTTCAGTCGGTCTAAACTCGTTTTGTGTGCTCAAAACCGAAATTAACCCGTAGACCGAATTCCGAAAATTTAGGTTAATTTTTTTGGCTCAGTTCGATTTGATCGGTTTTTCACCACCCCTATGAGCCAGAATCGGGTAAAAAAAACGGTGTAGAACCCGAGTCCGCAGTCACTGTCCGATTGTTTTGTCGACGTCGTCAGCCGGTAACCGGTGAGAGGCTCCGAAAACCCTAAAACTCCCAATCCCACAACGATCCAAACTTTGAATTTTTCAATTTCGCGCTCTTCGTGTTCGTATCAACGAGGAGCCTCCCGATCCACAAACCCTTTTCTCTCGCATTTACACTCACCAGAAAGCCCATTTTCCTCTCGCATTTCCATTCAATCTCTGTATCTATCGACCCCAAATCAGCAACGTCAAATGGGTGCTTCTCATAGTCGCGAAGATCTGGACATCTCAGATTCCGAAGAAGACGAACGAACGAAGCAAGAGGAAGAAAAGAAGAAGAGACCAACGAAGATGTCCAAGAAGGTGATGAAGAACAGAGATCTTTTGGGTGCAGAAGGCCCAAAACGCTCTCTTGACGAGGTCGAAGCCAAGCTCAAGGCTCTCAAGCTGAAATATCCTTCCACTAACCCTAATCTCAAAAACGCCGTGAAACTCTACAATCACGTTGGTGGCAACACCGCAAATTCCAAATGGATCGTTGCAGACAAACTCACCTCCTACTCCTTCATCAAAACCTCCCAAATCGATGCCTCTGATGGGGAAGAAGATGAGAATGAGGAAGAAGATGGAGAATCAACGTGGGTTTTAGACGTTGGGACTCGGGTTCGAGCTAGGGTTTGTGCTGAAGTCCAGTTGAAGAGTTTTGGTGAACAGAAACGGGTTGATTTCGTATCTAAAGGTGTTTGGGCGATGAAGTTCTTCACTGAGGAAGATTACAAGGAGTTTCTAAACAAATTTCAAGATTGTTTGTTTGAAAACACGTACGGATTTGAACCGACGGATGGGAACAAGGTTAAAGTTTACGGAAAAGATTTTATTGGGTGGGCTAAGCCAGAAACTGCGGACGATTCACTGTGGGAAGATGCAGAGGATAGTTTACTGAAAACCCCTCCAGCGAGAGCCAGTCAGGATTTGAGGGAGGAATTCGAGGAGGCCGCGGAGAGTGGTGGGAAAATACAGAGCTTGGCATTGGGAGCATTGGACAACAGCTTCTTGGTGAGTGATTCAGGTATTCAGGTCGTTAGGAATTTCAGTCATGGGATTCATGGGAAAGGGGTTTATGTTAATTACGGAGGCCAATCAAGCACGGTGCATTCAACTCCCAAAAGGGCTCTTTTGATGAGGGCTGAGACTAATATGCTGCTGATGAGCCCTGTGACTGATGGGAAGCCACATACAACAGGGCTACATCAGCTTGACATTGAAACAGGTAAGGTTGTGACTGAGTGGAAGTTTGGGAAAGATGGAACTGATATTACAATGAGGGATATTACAAATGACAATAAGGGGGCTCAAATGGATCCATCTGGATCAACGTTTCTGGGTCTGGATGATAACAGGCTTTGTAGGTGGGACATGAGGGATAGGAATGGGATTGTTCAAGATCTTGCTACTGCTAGTGCCCCTGTATTGAACTGGACACAGGGGCATCAGTTTTCTAGAGGAACAAATTTCCAGTGCTTTGCCACAACTGGTGATGGCTCGATTGTTGTGGGGTCCATTGATGGGAAGATCCGATTGTATTCGAGCAATTCTATGAGGCAGGCAAAAACTGCTTTCCCAGGCCTTGGTTCGCCTATCACTCACGTGGATGTTACCTTTGATGGGAAGTGGATATTGGGCACAACGGATACGTATCTGATCCTTATCTGCTCTCTGTTTACTGACAAGGATGGAAGGACGAAAACTGGTTTCTTTGGTCGTATGGGGAATAAAATCTCAGCTCCTAGATTGTTGAAGCTTAATCCTGTTGATTCACACATGGCTGGGGTGAACAATAAGTTCCGGGGTGCCCAATTCTCATGGGTACGTGTACTTTGCCTTTCTTGTCTTGTGCTGCTTATTCGTATTGAAAGCTTGTTCTTGTTTCATTTACATCAGAATTTCAGAAACCAATTGGGCTGTCTTCTGAGTTAGAAGAAAGATTGTCACCTATTCTACAAGAAAAAGGTTGTGATATTATTTCAACAAATACAAAGACAGTATGAAAAGTACGTGTCTCAACATTTGTTGATCTTTGGCAAGTGAACTGCCTTCACGTGCCATTCATTTGGCCCCGTACTTAATTGATGGCGTCCCTTTATCCAAAAACTTGTTTAGGTTCTACCTGCACAGCCTTCCCTGCAGTAGATCTGATTTTGACAATGATTTTAGATATGCTTTGAATCGTTGAGAGTAAACTAGTACTTATTTCTTTACTTTTCTCCTTAATCTTAAGTGTTGTTTCTTCCTACCCTTTTTGGTCAACTCTGGTTGTTGCCCACATATTTGATACTTATTTGTTGGGATGCATGGTACAAATCTTTCTAGTGACATTAGTGTTATTGCCTGCGTTTGGTTTCCAAAGTGATCTTTTGCTTGATTCTGACAATGCAACAAAATTTCTTAGGTAACGGAGGATGGGAAGCAGGAGCGTCATCTGGTTGCTACGGTTGGAAAATTTAGTGTGATATGGAACTTCCAACAGGTGAAGGATGGTTCTCATGAGTGCTACAGAAATCAGGTGGGGTTGAAGAGCTGTTACTGCTACAAGATAGTTCTAAAAGATGACTCAATAGTTGATAGTCGGTTCATGCACGAGAAATTTGCAGTCAGTGATTCACCTGAAGCTCCTCTGGTGGTTGCTACCCCCATGAAAGTTAGCTCCTTCAGTATATCTAGCAGGCAACGACACGCTTAAACAAAGCCCTTTTGTCTATTTGTGCACTTGTTTATGTCTATCTAATTAGTTTCAGATGCTCTCTGTAGAGCTTCTAGTGTATTGCGAATTGTTGTTTTACTTGGTGTAGTCAGAAGACATTTCACGAAAGATTGGCTTTTCTAATTGTACTCATTTCAGTAGGCTCAGAGACCTTGTTGCAAGTGGTTTGATTCAGCTCTAGGCCTTTTATTGTTGTTTTAAATGCTTTCGTAGAAGCGTCATCAATGTTTGGAGGAAGAAGTTGAAGTGGACATGTTGCGTGGGATGCATATCATGCATTGCTACAATTTCTAGTCTTTCTGTACCGTGTGATTAGGCCTAATGGCTAACAACATCCATTGTCTCACTTACGGCAAGAGAATTTCTTGAATGGTCATCAGAAACAGAGTAATTCACCCTTGGGATTCAGCCTTTCCCATTTCCTTGCAAAGACAGTACATGTTTTTGCATTTTTTGATATAGGGGGTTCAACCTTGTACTTGTATCTTCGTAGTTGGTCCGAGCATTTGTTTCTATCCGGAATAAATTAATATTGTTTTTGAAATTTTTTGCTTCTCCCTCTAATTGAAGGCCTTAGTGCAGCCTCTGCCATGAACAATATCCTCTTACTCATCTTCTACTATTTTAGTTGCATCTATACTGTGGCTGATTTAATTTAATTATGTAGAACATTTTGTACTAAATTGGTGGAGCATATGATGAGGCGCCAACTTAAAACTGTGTAGGTGTACCTGCTTCTCGCCCAATCTTATCGAATATAGCTTCCACCAATCTCTCTCTCTCTCTCTCTCTCTCTCTCTATATATATATATATATATATATATATTATGTATGTATATGTAATCTAGTGGCTCAAAAGAGTTGGGCGAGTGGCCCCATGCTATCTTTTCTTTCATGCTACCCAATTGGTTACTTGGGTGTTGTGGACCTTGTGGTGTATATGCCTCCCAATTTGGGGTATGCAGATAGGAAAAATATGGCCTATGCAGTTGGAAGATGCTTTCAAATTCTGCCATGTTCTTCTTATTCTTCTTCAGCCTTCCTAGGGAAGAACACTGGCAAATCATGGGTAACATATTTGCCTGCTAGAAAAGGATATGGAAGACATTACTCTCAAGCTGTGGTTCAAGCCCAGCAACGCCCGACATGGCTTCCTGGCCTCGACCCTCCCCCATACCTAGATGGAAGGTAAGGCCCTGAATTCTCTATACCTCTTTTTGTCTAGATTCAACAAGTCAATGCAAATTTAGCGTCTTCAACAAGTTAATGCAAATTTAGTGTCTGCAACGAAGCTCTTCGTTGGTTATAAAACTTTTGGTCCATTTGGATAGCTGTGGATTTCAAATGGAGGGACTTGACATTATTGTTTCATTAGAAGAAGAAAGACTTTTTATATAGTTTACCTAGGAATTTCAATATTGTGTTTGAGAGCTCTATTATGTTGGATTTGAAAGAACGTTTTGAGAGGAGTGATTTAAAATCCTTTATGTTAAGAATTGCAGTCATAAAATAATCCCAATAAGATACCTTTCCTCTACTTCTGTTCCATCCGCCATTTTAGCTTCACAAGTTACCTATTGCTAAACCTCTTGTATTTTTTTAAAGATTGAACAACAAATCTGTTCATTTGAAATCAACATATATCTCAAAGCAGCCTAACTCTTCATTTGTTTGGTTGGTTCTATAGCTTAGCTGGAGACTTTGGGTTCGACCCACTTGGGCTTGGTGAGGACCCTGCAAGCTTGAAGTGGTATGTGCAGGCTGAGTTGGTTCATGCTCGGTTTGCTATGGCTGGAGTTGCTGGTATTCTTTTTACTGATGTGAGTGACTTCCAAAAAATATTCATATCTATATATACATTACTTGTACGTATCTTGCTTACCGGTTAGTGCCTTCTTCGGTTCGCTTTGCTTCATATGCTCTCACTCTCTCTGCATTTGTTACATATTCGGTGATCTTTTACTTGGTGTTGTGCAGTTGATTCGTGTTACAGGAATCAGCAATTTGCCAGTGTGGTATGAAGCGGGTGCCACAAAATTTTCATTTGCCAGCACGAGAACCCTGTTGATTATCCAATTAATCTTGATGGGGTTGGAGCACTTCTATTCACTTTACTCAAAACTAGAATCACTGATTTGCTGGCATGTCGCTTTTTACGTCATCTGATCACTCTTTCTTGTTCTTTCTTCTCCTTTTTTCCATCCTCTTTGGTTTTTGCAGATTCGTTGAAACCAAAAGGTACATGGATTTCACTAATCCAGGTTCTCAAGCCAAAGATGGCTCTTTCTTGGGGATAGAAGCTGCACTAGAAGGTTTAGAACCAGGGTAACTTTCCAAGACTGAAACAAGATTGCATAGAATTCTTTCTTCATCCCTTTCATTTTGGGAGAATAATGTGGCAGTTTTTGGTCAAGCCATTGTGTAGGGATTTGCCAAGGGAAAAGAAAAGGTGAGGGAGGCGGAGTTTCATCTTGTGAATGGGAATCCCCTACATCCCCTTCCCATTCGCAAATCCCCCCACAATCCCTTGACCACGTTCGCCAAAGGAAAACAGATATTTAAGTTGAGATTTAAGCTGAAACTGACTCCCGTGTTTGGGAATTTAATAGTGCTATGCTGCACAATCCAACCCTAGCTTAACATGTCAGCAAATCTTGGCTTGGATTTCGACTTGGAAATTCTTGCTCCAATCCAATTTTTTGCCAAAATATTCAAATCATACCCAATGACAGGATTTCTGAACATTGATACAATTTGAGGTCTTTTAACATTGGAAAAGTCAACGGTCCCAGAATTTAGACTAAGAAAGTGTCACCGAATTCAAAATCAAGGCTCATGATTCACTTGGATTAGTGGAACCACTTTTCTAAGTGAATCATGACACTTGATTTTGAATTCAGAATACTTTCTTGGTCTAAATTTGGAGACTGCAGCATTGCTCTTTTACATTTCTGGGCCTGCATTAAACAGATACCCAGGTGGCCCTTTGCTGAATCCTCTCGGCCTAGCTAAAGACATAAAGAATGCTCATGAATGGAAGCTGAAAGAGATTAAGAACGGTTTGTTTCGACTAATTGTACTTTCCCATACGTTTCTCTCTCTCTCTCTCTCTCTCTCTCTCTCTCTCTGATTCGTGTGTTATCAACTTTTTATTACATGGCTTGATTATGCTGATCTTTCCTATTTGCAGGAAGGCTTGCAATGATAGCGATGCTTGGCTTCTTTGTGCAAGCACGAGTGACTCATCATGGCCCAATCGACAACCTTGTGTATCACCTCTCTGATCCCTGGCATAGAACTGTCATTCAAACTCTTACTGGATCTGGTTCATGAATGTATAATAATTCACTAAATTCATTCAATCCTTCATTCACGTGTTCATAGGAAAGCTGTAACTTGAGCAGCAGAAACCTCCTGCTACCATGGTGCCTTCGTATTTTTGTTGATCCACGTGTCTTCAAGCTCGCGCTCACGCTCACGTATGAAGTCTTCCATCGCGTGTGGTTGTCATGTGATATTGCGTGTGGCTTTTAACATGTATGTCCATAATTAGCGGCACGCACTTAAGCAGTAAGAGATTCATGCTCTCCTGCGGAATCTTCTTCCATTGTTCGAGCATATTGGAAAACCTAACCAAAAGAGCAAATAAGAAAACAATTGCACCGATGCTGTCTTGATCATTAAAGCCTTTGTATAATTCTGAAAGCTATAGAGCATAAGTCTGCTGGAGAGGGGAGCTTTGCCAATTCATAGGAGATAAATTCACTGCTGACCCAGCTCCAATCAACAAGCTAAACCTATCCCATGGATGTCCGAGTAGTGTAACCGGGACAGTAACAACCAAATGAGGTCTTAACGTAAATGTACACTCTAAATGTTGAACTTTGCTATGGGTACTCATCGTGTGTATAAATCATATACAAATGGTTTTAAGAGAGAGCAATTGTCACCTAAACATTTGTAGATATGGTTAGTACCCATAACCCTTTAGCGTTATAGGACTAAAACAACAGAATCATTGTTCCATGTTTCACATCAATGCACATACCTAATGATCCCAGAGAACTCAAATTCTTTCTTTACATCTAACTTTGCAAGAATTCATACAAAATCAACAGGACTGACTTTCCAGTGTGGCAAGTGACAGATACATAACAAACCACCTCATTGTTTCTTTCCCAGATCAAGCACAAAAATCGAACTTATCAAATCCTTCCAAACTCTCCATGAAAAATATAACGCAATAGACTTATTATACAGAGCTCAACACCCACCATTTACAACAAGGAAACTCTTTTAGAATGTATTCAATTTCTAGCCACAGCCAAGAAAAACAAAGAAAACTTAGAACGAGATACCAACGCGGAATACTACATTGACTTGGCTTGCTGCGCTTTCTTCCTCGCCAAGAACATGAAAATCCGGGGGAGGAATGACCTTTTCTTCTTCTTCTTTGCCATCTTAACTTCTGGAGATGACTCAGTTTCGGTGTTACTTCCGGCCACATATGCCTTTGGGCTCAATCTCTGATAAACAGGTGGTACGGCAGAATCTGGCACCTGTACAAAACTTTTAGTTTCTTTCCTCTCCTCAAAGCTAGCCCTAGGGCTCTTATTAGGATTTTTAGTATTTACGACCGATTCACCCGCTTTTCGCCTTTGCTCGTGCTCCGCCCTCCACTTTCTTAATTCTTGTTCTACCCCCAACTTCCCTTCCTGTGCCTTCTCAGCCTTGTGCAATGCAATTTCAAGTGCCTCCTTTTGCGCGGCAATTTCGTTGTTCACTTCCTCCAACCTTTTCAAACTTCTCAACTCGGATTCCTTGGCGATATCAATTTCGGAGACAGCAGTAGCCACCCTTTCATTAGCCTGCTCCTCTGCGTCGTGGGCCTGCTTGCTAAGCTTGTAGTACTCCTCCAGAGACAGTGTGACTCCAGCAGGCGAATCCATGTTGGTGGTGGCAGTTTGAGCTGATTCGCTCTCTTTCAAAGCATTGATCGCCGCTAATGCCAGCTTCTCTGCCGCCTTTGCCGCCTCTATCTCCTTTCTAGCTGCCAATAATCTACTCTCTACAGTACTTGCACCCGCCTTCGCTTGCTCTGCTTCTTCCTTCGCCTTTCGCAATTCTTCGCGGGCCATTTGGGCCACTGATTTGGCTTCATCCGCTTCTTGAGCTGCCTCCTGTAGTTGCCTAGGCAGCTCCACCATCTTCTCTCTCCATTCTTTCTCTTTCATCTGGACAATGGCAATCTCAGACTTAACCCTGCTCAGCTCCGCCTCGAGAGATGCAACCGCCACCGCCGCCATTCCTTCCCGCTGACTCATGGCCGTCAAGGCTGACTTCTCCTCCTCCATCTCTGATTTCAATGACACGGCAGCCACCTTCAAGAACTTCACTTCCTCCGTGGCTTTCTCCAATTTAAGTTTCACTTCTTCAAGTTCCTTCTTCGCTGAACCAACTGCCGCTTGTATGCTACTGTGGGTTTTCTTCTCTGATTCTTCTGACTCACCTTCATTATTTTCCTGTTTCAGTTTTGATTCCATATAAGCCGCTAATTCGGCTTTTAATTCCACAAGCAATGCCGAAGCGGTGTCTAGTTTTGATTTGAGATCCTTTGATGACAAAATCTGCTGGTTTAGTCTCTCAAGCTCCTCTTCTGCTTGCTTCAATTCCTTCTCCCAATTGAGACCATCTTGCTCTCTCGCCATGGCAGCTCCGATCCTATGCTCCTCCGCCTCCAAATGGGCCGCGTGTGCAGATTCCAACGATTCCTTAGTGGCTATCAGTTCAATCGTCAGTTCCTCTACTGTTTTCTCAACTTCTTTGGAAGCAGAAACAGCCTCCTCTGCTCTTTTGACAGCTAGGGTTTTCTCATTCACCAATAATGCATAATCTTTGCGGAGTTCTTCTAATTCATCTTTTACAGATTTAAGCTCTGAAACAGCAGCCATGTGGCGGGCCCGGGCCACCTCGAGCTGGGCCTTTGCTGCCACGCTGGCATCATCAGCGATCCCTTGCTCCATCTCTTCCACCCGGAGTTTTGCTAGTTCAGAGTCCTGTTTGGCTTGTTGCTCTTCGGTCTGCGCACGTTCAAGGTTTAGTTTCAATTCTTCAATTAGTCTCTTGGTGCTGTCTAGCTCCTTTAACACTTGAGTTTTTGCATCTTCAGCCGCCTGGGATTGTACTTTGTACATTGGGATCTCATCTTGTGTTTTCTCCAGTTCTTCTTCTATAAGCTTGCGCCTCTGCATGGACAACCAGAGTAATTTTTTGAGTTATCTCTAAAAGAGACAATTTGTTCTGTGGTTGTTTCAGAATCAGTTCTCTTGTAACTATTCGGATACAGTTTTGGAAAACACAAAAACACACATTTTCATATTATTTTTGTTTTTGAGCGAAAGCAGTTTTGGAAAATTCAAATACATCCATTTTGGGTTTTTTTCCCCTCAAAATTTGTTACTTTCCAAACCAAAAAAATTAGTACAAAAAAATTCCCAAATCTAACTGAACTGTTTCCCCAAAATTGATGCCGAAAACTGGCTCTGGAACACCACACTGTGCAATGCAGTGGTACTAACGAAGAAAATGTTGTACCATGTACAAACTTTGGAAGCAAAGTCAAAAGGAACAGCATATTCCAGATTCTTTATCTATTTTAAGAAATCCTCACATGATGACACCAAAAAAAAACCCATATTTTCTCTTCGCTCCTACGCTGCTCTAGCAGTAATAAAATTAAGTTCTTTGCGAAATACAGCCGGAACTTGAAATTATATGAGTATTTCTCTCATGGGAAGTTGGCCAAACTTGGTACAAAATGAGTACAGGCTACAGCAGGACAAATGAAAGAAGATAAAACTAGGAAGACAAAATACCTCAACTGTCTGGACTCTATGTGCCTTCCAATCCACGATTCCCCCAAACATGGAAACAGCTGCTTTAACTGATTCAAAAGGTGCTGCTGTATCAATCTGACCCCTGTTGGTGACAACCTTCTTAAGATTTTTAGAAGAGTCCATGGGGTCTGCCGTTTTAATAGAAGCCTGATTTGATGACACCACTTCATGGTCGTTCCCAGTGCCACCTTCATCAGATTTCTCCTGCAAAGAATCACCTGGTTTTGCTTCTGATGTACATGATGGAATGGATTCCGTGATCATACTATTCAAATTTTCTTCTTTTTGTGGATCTAAGGTGTCAGGTTTTGCTTCTGTTTCCTCCTTTTGAGACTCCAATGTTTCTGGAACCTCGCCTGACGGAAGTGAAGCTGTCTGCTCTACTTTGGGTGCATCAGAAGTTTGTTGCACAGGTCTACTTTCAGATTTTTCTATCACAACCTCTCCTGTTTCATCTTGTAATGTGGATGTAGAACCATTTATCACTAATCCCTTAGCGTGATCTTCCGCTTGTCCGTTAGTATGTTGGTTAGTTGAAGCTTCCTTGTCCAAATGATCCTTGTTCTGGGAAGATGAGGATATTTCTGGGGGAAAATTATCTCCAGCCTTTTTCACATCCTCCATTCCAATAAAGTGCTAATGAAAGCTAAGAAGGTAGCTGAATCAAAGTACATGTTACAAGAACTTAATTAGAAAAAAGCACTACAAAATAAAGCTTCCAGTATTAAAATACAAGGAAAAGGCGGGACATTACGGCTCAACCACAGTCCTTTCCAGAAGATGAAGGTGAAAAGCAAAGTAATCTATAACTTTACGAGGGAAAGGAAATTAAACTGGGAAGACGAAACCACTTTTTAATTAAATTTCACAAGCACTATAACCTGGACTTCTGCAAGGTGAATGATGAAACCAATCGGACCTACTCTTTAAGTTCCAAGGTTGAAGCCAGATTACAATGTTCCTTCAGTGAAGTTCATATTAACCCTTATTCAGAAAAAGGCCACTAATGCTTTCGCTTTAGTCATATAAAGGGGCGAAGTAACATACTACATGTTCAATCACTTCAAACAACTCTTCATATAGATTATCACATCAATGGACTCCATCTCACGTAGTTGTCAAATCCAACAATAGCACCCATTTTCTAGATTTTGATTGACCTTCTTGTTCCGTACTCTATAGAATAGCATTCTGCGTAACCTAATCAGTAAGCATTAGTTTTCATTTCTATTGCCTCCTAAACCTCTCATTTCTATAGTAGAATCCTTCTCCCTTATCAAACAAAAAGAAATGCATGGCAAAACTTAACTTCAACCAACAGAAGAAATGATAAATAAAATTACTTGGTATTCAAGGAATGAATATAATTCTAATAGCCGCGTGCTTGAGTCAATGAAAAGACGTAAGCATTCTGAATTGCAGCTAACTTGAGTTAGAAAGTTAGTATCTGGTTCAAAGCTTACACTAAACCAGATTAGTAGGACACAAGTTTATCTCCTAATGTTCAATTTAGCCAGGCAAGATGATGATTTAATAAATCTCATTAGACCCGTCAAATTTCATAACCTAAGGAGCACATCACAGCAATCCAAATGGATGCATGTCGATTTCGTCTTTTGAAGTGAACAAACCAAAATTTCCACAAAGTTTCAAGATTAAAACTACACTTCTACAAAACAACAATCTTACAAAACCTTATCCACTTATCAAACGGGGCTTAGTTTCTTAGATTAGTAAACTTTCTATTTCATTCCTAATCAGATTAAACCATTTTCACCGGGAAAAACATATTCAAATTTGTTTGGAAATGCTCCATACGCAAACCTTTCCTTATGGGTAGAATAACAAAAGCAGCAAATTGTTTCCCTTTATGAATTGGATGACACCAGAGTTCAAATAGGAAGAATCTTAGAATCTATTGTATTGGAAAAAAAAACCTACTTTCCTTATGTTTTCCAGAATCCAAACTAGGGATAAGCACATACGTTAACAAAATACAGCCGAATATGTATGTACTTACCCTTTCGGATACAACAATTCGCATCCCAAATCAAAATATCCTTCGTAAAAAGGCAAAAGCGAATAAAAAAAGTAATCACGAATTAACGACGAATTACATCGAGATAAATCAAGCTCGTCTAATTCAACCCAAAACAATCAACAAATGACGTAGAGAGAGAGAGAGAGAGAGAGAGAGAGAGGAGTACCTGGAATCTCCAGAAGCGAAATAGAGGAAGTGAATCGGAGACGCTATTAATTTTCCCTGGGTATCAAACAAAAGCTGAGATGAGAGAGATTAGAATCAGAATTATCGTAATTAGCTCCAAATCAGAAGGATAATAATCAGTGCTAAATTTAGCAGAGAGGAAGAGAGAGGAAACACGTGAGTGGAGCCTACCTCTTCTCGCATACTAGATCCATTGAATTCAAGATCAGATTTTTCCGAAAAGTCCGTGATTTTTCTTACGTTTATTCATCTCCCAAATTTTCTTGGTGGGTTTTACGGACACGATATTGTTTTCATTTACCTTCGATTTTTGAAACCACAGGTCAAATGTGCGACCGCGAGCTACAGCATCTCACCTTGGGACTTTTCTCTCTCTCTCTCTCTCTCTCTCTTCACTTTGTCTCTCTGTATAATGGATGGCCAGAAACAAAAGTCCACCGTCATCAGCAAAAAAATATTGTCACCGTCCCATAAATAGATTGTCCTTGCGTTCAAACGGTGGCGCGTGAAACGGAGTCAGTCCTCTGGCTCTCATGAGAGTTGTACTGTTATTGACACTTGCTGTTGTAGCGCGTGATCTTGTGGAGTCGTGCGATGGAGAGCAGGTGGGAATTATAGAATTTGAGACATCGACGCACGGTAGAAAGCGATAGCACTATAGCAGTCTTCGGAAGCGATTTATCATTTTTTTATAATTTTAAATTATGAATTAAGGATCGTATTTTATTATTTTTGTATTACAGTATGAGTTTTTTTTTTAAATTTGAAAAATAATGTGCAAAATAGATTTTATAAAAGGATAATAAAAAATCTGTATAATCAATGTAAAAAAATTCATCCAAAAATAATTTTGGAATTACTTATTCTCTGATTCAGTTTTAAGAATATATTTTTTTTACAAATAATTCTTAAATGGGCTCCCAAACACTCAAAAATAAAAAATACATAATTCAAAATTAGAATTGAGACGCCAAACACCTCCGATGTTTAGGCACACAATGTGATCTCAATGCTAAAAAATATTTTCCACGTGATGATTATTTACGTGATCTTTGACAATTTTATTTGACGATTTAAATTATTTATTTTATGAGTATAGACAATTATATTCTTTTCAAAATTCAAGTAGATCACACAAATGAAGTATTTTTTTCTTAAAAAAATAAATGGTCATAAATTAACTATTGATTTGTCTTAGGTCGCATTCACCGATGTTTGATTACTCTAATTTTTTATTGAATAATAAAAATTTCTTATGTCTAGGGAACATAATGTGACCTTAAAGTGAAAAAATATTTTTCTTATGACGATTATTTATGTGATCTTTGTCAATTTTATGTGACGATTGAATTATTTATTTTATAAGTATAGACATTTATATTATTTATTTTGAAAAATTAAGTAGATCATATAACGGAAGCATTTTTTGTTTTTTAAAAAATAAGTGGTCATAAGTTAACTACTAATTTATCTCTTGTCGCTTTCATCGATGTCAAATTACTCTAATCATTTTATTGACTAATAGACCCCTCCTACGTCTAGGGCACATAATGTGATCTTAATAGGAAAAAATATTTTTCACGTAACGATTATTTATACAATTTTGGTCAATTTTAGTTGACAACTTTAAATTAATTATTTTATAAATATAGACTTTTAATAATTTATTTTGAAAAATCAAGATCATGAAGTATTTTTGTCTTAAAAAAGTAAATGGTCATAAATTAACTACTGATGTTTCTTTTGTCGCCTTCACTGATGTTTGATTACTCTAATTTTTTTATTAAATAATAAACACCTCTTATGTCTAAGGCACATAATGACTGTGATCCTAACTGAAAAAAAATATATATTTCACATGACGATTATTTATGTGCAATTATTTGCTTTTATATGATGATTTGAAACTATTTATTTAATATAGATATTTACATTATTTATTTTTGAAAAATCAAGTAGAACATATCAATGAAGCATTTTTGTCTTAAAACAAATAAATGGTCATAAGTTAACTATTAATTTCTCTTCTACCCAAAACAATTTATTGAATAATAACCAGTTAAATATGTATATATATATATATATAAAGAACGGCCCGAATCTCAAATCGAAATATAGTTGATTCCTCCTGCATCACATAAGCAATCATATGAGGAGATCTTAATATCATATAATTATTTATCGAACTATGTTTTGTTATTCACCATGATAATTTATTCTGATTCCTATTGATTTATTTTGCCCGTATCAAAATATTTGACGAGAGTACAAATATAATTGAGAGAATACATTTATCCCCTCAGCAAATATTTTGTTCGGCATCAGATAAAAGATATATCAGGACACATATGCCAATCACGTGGGGTTATGATCGATCTGAAAAGGGTTATTCATACTTTATTTGAGCCGAGAAGGTCAAATATATAACTAGCTGATCTGAGAAAGAGAGTTTGGTAAACAGCCAACCTGAGAAAGGTGGCCCAACATCTTGCCAACCTGAGAAGAACGACCTAAGACACCATCGACCTGAGAAAGCCGATGAACAACTGTTATTCTGAAATAAGACAAAATCCCGTATAAGTCGGGATGCAGTTCTAACAAATAGGAATGAGAAATCCATGGCCAATTTAATTAATATAAGAAGTATTAATTGAATAAAACTCTAATAAAAGAAGGTAACTGCCTGATAGAGAGTTATCTCATTAGTGGTCAATCAGAAGACACTTGACTCCAATCAGAATCCTAAGAGAATTAGGATTAAAGATAAGTCTATAAATAAAGTTCCAAGTCAACAAAAAAGGTACGTTCTAACTAGTGTATAATTTCGTCTGCTAATAAAGAATATTAACTTGAGTTATTGATCATTCTATGAGCTTTCGCCTGATTTAATCATCGAAATGTCTTTCTGCCACAGCGGCAAAGGACTCTTTGACGATTTATTGTTTTGCAGATCACAGATTTATCCATATTGAGAGTATTGTTTCTATTGGATAGTGAGGTATTAACTTTTCGTCCTGATTAATAAAATCTACCCATCCATAATATTTTTATAACTAAATAAGATAAGATAGAATAACAAGAATAACGCTTCATCATTTCCATGTCAAATTAGTTCTTAATACAAATTATTTCCAAATTGAATTTAACTTTCAAATTCCATTAATTCTAATTTACCACCCAAAAGCCATGAACTCTCAACTTCGTAGGCTTTGATGAACTTGATTTGGACTCTGAAGAGTTTAGTGGTGAACAAGTTTCTCAGATCGTGTAGAATTCTTTTGATCAAGGTATAGTTGACTGACTTACTAAGCGTATTCCAGACTGGTTAGCCTCCAATTAGACCCTCTTAGGTATTGATGATGGTAGTCTACTCGTTCTATATTCTTCTTTCCTCTAATTAAAGATGAATATAGTTTGAAAGAAGATAACTTTTCACTCTATTCGGTGTCTTTAGAGTCTCTTATCAGACCTTTTTCAATTTCGTTTACGTTCTATTTTTTTAACTCGTCTCGTTAAAATAAATAAATAATTTTAAAAATTTTGACGAAAGTCTTACAGAAATAATTTGATTCCTTTTTAAGCAGCATTTTGGTTGAATCATTTTTTGCCTTTTTGGGAAAATAAAACACTCATTGAAGCAAGAAAAAAGTCAGAAATCCCAAAGGGCTGGTTAGCTTGAAATTTAGAAGTATGCTTCCTCCTAAGTTTTACATTCGAAACCTTTCGGGTATTATCAACTCTTATGGGGCCAATTCATAAAGAACAAAAATCTTAATTTTAAACGAGGCTCTTGCAAGTGAATAGTGCGATTGGTCTCCTCAAAACTAATCGGATTAAATCGAGGATAATTTAAAAGTCGACTGGATACCTTGACTATGAAAAAAAAGTCAGGAAAACATTACAATTAAAGGCTTTTGTTGAAATGGGCCGATGTGTTTTTTGAAAAGAAAATCCGGTAACCAAATTGCAAAGAAACCAACATTATCATAAAAGTAATTATTGGTTGGGCTCGAACAGAGCCTCTGTTACCAATAGGCCCATATCAAGGCCTTTGTTCTCTTTTTCTCTTTTGAAAATTTTGAAGAAAATATGTTACTACGATAATCATGCAAACCTCGTGAATCATTCATTCATATTGTAGTATGGGTAACAATTTGCAGCCATCGATATTAGTTAATTATAATTATTTATCTACCTAAGCTTAATGATGTTACACCACCCATTGGTTCCAAAAGTCTCGTTTCGTTTGGGTCCAAATCCTCTACATTACTAGTACAATTCAATCGTCGTGAAGGACCTTTGAAAAGGGTGGCCGCTCGTTTGAAGTTTTTTGAGAACACAAATCAACTTATTCTTTGCTAGATGGCGAAACTCATCACGCTCAAAAAGTTGCGAAAAAAGAAAACACTATAGTATGATGAGCTTAACTAACTAGAGCAATGTCGAGTAAGGATTTGTGTCCAACAAAAAAAAGCCTTTCATTATTATTGGATTTGTGATGGTGGTATTAGAAAATTTTCTACGCTCATGCATGGATGCTTCAGTCAGAGCAAATCAATGAGAATCACAATCCCGTGGCTCTTCATTAGAATTCAAACATTATTATATTAGCATAAGCTAATACTTGTCTATAAAGTTGGACTTACGATTTTAAGAATATTAATCCATCAATCTGTTTGTTCGACGGAGACTATTAATGAAAGCGTATATATAATTCTATGAGATTGAATGCGAAAACATTCCACTGACGAATTTGCAAAACCTGATGTTATATACTAACTAATTTTATTGTGTTAATGATATGGGTTTGTGAAATTGCTCCGTGATATGTGCAGTAAAGGGTAACTTCAATTTGAGCTTCAGTAGGTGCACCTAATATTGGTTAGTTTAACCAAAAATATCACTTTCTATGTAATTCTTGCCTTGTACCCAATCATCCATTAGAGTAATACTCTTTGCCGCTACCTAATCCACATTAATTATTGTTTCTCACACCTTGTGAACTACAGACGTCGTGATTAATCTGATAATTAGTCAATTTAGTTAGTAGGGTTTTTGCGATATTAGAGCCGTAATTATAATTGCTCATGATGGTACTTCTTTTGTTTTCTTTGGCTGATTGCTCCACTAAATCTACTTTGTCCTTTAGGAATGTGTGTTTAGGAAATGGGAGCATGTTGTTGTGCATGAAAACGAGATTTGTTTGGCGTATAAAATATTGTTCGAAGAGTATATTTTGTGTGCCTCCAAAATGATATTATTTTTATGGACAACTTCAAGTTTGTATATTTAGTTGTATCGTATATCGTTTGTTTTGATTAAATAATTAGATCCTTTAATTGCAAGTTGCAAGTTGTACTAGCTATATTTGTAATTGTCACTACAACAAATTACACTATTCCCGACTAAAATT
>JABCMJ010017312.1:0-10141 GCA_014822125.1 Arbutus unedo
TTGAATATGCCATGTATGCACGTGTTGAATAAAGCTTAGAGTATTTTCAACAAAAATGTCAAATTCAATGTGACAATTCAAACGGTAATAAATGACATAAAAGCTAACTCTAACAAAAATGTTAAAAATATTGTTAAATCCTACGTGCTAATTGAAAAATGCTACTTGATGTTAAATTTGACATCAAGTGTCAAATACTTTTTTGTCTCAAATGCCTGAATTTGATATTTTTGTTGGAGATAAAAAAATTTGAATGTCAACTTGTCACATAGGCTATTAAAAAATTTGACACTCTAAAATATGACATATTTCTTAGAAATACTCTAAGTCATGTTGGATTAAAGAAAGAAATAAGAAACGGTGAAGGGTTTCAAAAGACGCACGAAAAGGAGGAATATGGGCAATTTTTTCTTGGTAGTTTTGTTTGAATCAAACAAGATGACTCTAGAAGAAAAAATTGAAAACGGTTGAAGGTCAACAAAAGTCTACAAAAGGGGACAAATAGGAGTTATTTTTGTTATCTAAACTATTATAAATCTGTTATGTAAAAGAAAATAGAATTAAACAATAAAATATGAAGACAGAAACTTACTTGATTTTTTTATCAAATTCTAGCGACGAAGTACGTGGCGAACCAATATGTTGAACACGAACACTTACTAATCGGGGATTGTGTTTGACACAATATCCTTAACACAAAATACGCCATCGCTACGGTACTACAAGATGACTTGGCGTCTGTCTCCTAGTATGCAACGATCAACACTAGTAGTAGCAGCACTACAAATTACTAGTCTGACGAACCAGAATGTGCACTAGACTCTCTCCCCCAAAGAACAGAAATAAGTGCGAGCAAAATGCTATGAATGCAAGATCAAAGGTATGAATTATGAAGTGCGAAAATATGGACTGGAATGGCCTTTATTTATAGACTGTAAAATGGTGCAACTCTATCTAAGAGTTGCACTGGTTCGGCGTAAAATAGGTAAAAGGTGCACCGGTTCAGTTGAGTAAACCGATTCGGTTTAGTTGCATTGTTTCGACCCAAGGGTCGCAGCCGTTGGGCATTTAAACGGTCAGGAACTGGCCGAAGACCAACGGAACAGGTAAAAGGTGCACCGGTTCGATTGGGTAAATCGATTCGGTTTAGTTGCATTGGTTCGACCCAAAGGTCGCAGCCGTTGGGTATTTAAACGGTCAAGAACTGGCCGAAGACCAACGGTCAAATTCGATTGGGCCACGCGGGTAAAAAACGAGCAGGTTAACCGGATCCAATAAATAAAACTCAAAGACGAAATTAATTAAATTTCCAACAAAAAGAAAATTATCTAAATAACCCAGCCCGGCCCGGCCGGACCGATAGCGGTGGTGCGCGTGTGGTGGTTTGGGCCAAAGTTCACGCTACTTAAGTCCTTCCCCATCTACAAAAGTGGGGTGCCTCTTGGGACCCAAACCCTTAACCAATGTTAAGCTATATAAATCACTTGAAAGTTTCACATTTTTCCTATGTGGGACTAACATTATTGTCACCCAAAATTACCAATCTTTGGAGACTAGTTTAGATTCAATTTCTAATTCACATATAAATGGTTTTGCCCAACCAAATATACAATCTTAAGCTCCATGTGTATGTAAACACATTGCCACTTAGATCCACACATAAAATTATGTGGAATTCACTTTTATTTTAACTCAAACTTAGCTAAAATTATATTTTTCAAACTATTTTCTAACAGTTTGCAATTTTGCAATTTTGCATAGTTTGAATTCAAAACTCAAGGAGGAACATAAGAGTACTTTTCTTTGACAAGGTTGTTGGAAGAGGAGGTTCAATTATTATCGGTATAAATATGTGAAAATGCAGTTAGAAAAAGGATAACCAATATGCAAATTAATCCTTAGTTTATTAGCTTTTTTTCTGTTTCTTGTAGGAGTAGTGTTATAATTTAAATTTGTTCGGTGTCTAAATCGAAGTCGTTTTAAGATATTCATAAAGTAATTTTTATTATTTCTCTCACAATTCGTGTTTTTAACACTTGAAATTTATTATTATTTCCTCTTTACCTGTCGACAGTGCGAAATTTTGAATATCAAACAGAACTATAGCAAATCAGAAGGCGATAAATTGATTCCGTGTGTAAAAAATATAGGTCAGACAAAATTAAGGGCGGAGAAATTGTTATTAATTCAAATAGAATCATTCTAGTAGGGCAGTGGGGACCCACTTATATCCACCGAAAACTATTCTCCCTCTTTAAAAGGGATACGTACGAAAATGATATTATTTACCGTGCATCGTGCTCTGTCGAACGTTGATTTAATATTTTTTAGTTAATATTTTATGTATCAAAATAATATTATTTTTACGAACAATATAAATTATCGTGCATAATACATTGCAGTCTCTCCAATTCCTTTTAAAAAGTCAATTGCCATCACTCTTTCAATGCATTTGTCTTGTTGTGGTTTCTTTTTTTAATTTATATATATATATATATATATATATATATTTATATATTATTTTTTAATAATAAATCTAAAATGGTACGTTAAAATATATCGACATCGATACATATTGCACTAATAATAAAAATGATATGTTTATTGATACGAGATTGATAACTTTAATTTATACCCCAATATGCTTTTTATGTTTTTTTTTTAATCTAAACCCCATTTCACATTTTGTTATGGGTTTAATTTACTATTGTAATATGTATAGAACATAGTTACATATATGTATGAAATACTTTTTTGGATTATTTAGGTATTATATATAAAAAAAAAAAAAACTAATCAAGACCTTCTGTTGAGTGGAGAAAATCACAATTTTTTTATGCATTACCTCAAGCTCACTTTGATAATTAAAATTATTATTTTGTAAAGTTATTCAAGAAGCTTAATGCACGATGTCCCAAAATCATGACAATTAGATAATAATAAATAAATTGTAAATCCATATTCTATAAACGGGTTCTGATTCATTATGTTAATTTTTTACGATAAAAGTGTTTTAAAATCATATTAAATGAACATTATTGATTACAGTAACTTTTGGCATGATTGGTGTTTCCGAAAAGTTTTACAAAATGAACTATTTCAATTATTTTATTTTTTTTCCCGAAACAGGAAGGGAACCATTCTTTTTTTTTTCAAATATTTTGCGAAGTCAATATTTTCTCTAGGGACAATGATAATTTATTTATCCCGTCCCTTCACGTTTTTATTGTAGTATTTTATTTATTTAAATTTTTCTTGGGTTCGTTAGTTTTGTGTTATTTTTTTGTAATTTTTTTATTCATTTTGACGAGAAGAATTAAAAAATTATGATCAAAAGTTTAAAAAGTTCATTGAAGACGAAAGCAATCTAAAACAGGCAAATATTTTTAAATTATTTTTATTTTTTCTAAATTTTTTTAGAATTTTATTCATATTTTTACTTCTTGAATTTCTCATCAAGACGAATAAATAATTGATGTAAAATAAAAGATATAAAAAATAAAAAATAATCTAAAAGAAAAGTTAAGACATATCGAGAGTAACTTTCTTTGTGCATTTAATATTTTTGGATTAAATTTTTATGGGCTATTGGTTTGTCTTGATGAAATAAATTTAAAAAATATAAAATTATGTCTAAAAATTATAAAGTATTTATTAAAGACAAAAAATAAGAGAAAAAATATCATGTTTTTTAGATTACTTTGTCTTTTTTAAAATTGGTTCATAATTTTTAACATGTCGAGATAAATAATAATTCACAAAATAAAAAGTTATACATTTTTAAATAAAAACATAAATGTAATTCAAAAGAAAAATTAGTCCAAATCCATGTTTATTTTATAGGCGGGAAACATAATTTTCTCTCTATCTTTAAAAGTGTTGCGTGATAGAAGGTGTAAGTCGACCTTGCATGTATTTGAAGATATTTATGATAGAATTAACATTAACAACTTCAATAATGTCTTTTCTAATACAAGTAAATTATCAAAAATTTCATCATTCGTTCTATTATATAATCTTATCTTTACATGTTTCAGAGTTAAAAATCGTCCACGCTATTACGTACTAAATCACTAAAAATCTAGAAATAAAAGTAAACCCAATAGAGCACTCAAAAACATAAAAAACTCCAAAAATTTGTCTCGGAGGCTTACAACGTCCATCGACCGTCTGCCTTTTCTTCTTTTCAACTGACCTCAATTTGGTTTCTTATGAAGGAAGAACTTCGATTTAAGACCACATGTCTAATTTTTTTTTTTTGACTTTTTCTATTTGATTAGTTTTATTTTTTACACGCATTAATTCATCATGTTTGATTTTTTTACATTGTGAATATTGACCGAAGAATTAAAATTTTTTACATGTATTTTAAAAAATAATTTTTCACTATTTTAAGTGTATTTAGCTTCATCTTATTAGGATTTTTTAAATTTTGATCCATATTTTTATAATTTTTCGATCATCTTGTTCTGACGATTAAAAAAACACAAGAAATTGTGAAACAAAATATAATAACTACACTAACATATTTTATTCCTAAATCTAAAAATGCTTCATATATTAGAAGATGACACGATCATAAATGAATAAAAAAAAATTTACATCGATAAATAAAAATAATGACATTTACCCATCAATGATATATTTTGTTCATAGTCTTAAAGACACTTTCGATATTAGATGACATGTCCATAATTAGAAAAAAAATTACATCGATAAATAAAAGGACAATTAACTAATGCATTTGTTAAAAAAATAACTAAAATAAAAGTAATTACATAACGTAATAACAAAAATATAAGTTGCGTATCTTAGAGAGAGTTTTTTTTATTTTTATAGACATGACCAATGGTTTTTCAGATATTTTACAAAAATAATATGGCAACATCATCAAAAACTAACTAATATCTAACAGATTTTAACGGCAGGAGCAAATGGTATAATAGTTTCAAAAGTAGAGAAGATGAGTATATTTTCCAAAACATCAGGGGAATTCTCTGTAATTGTAAGAAACCTCAGGAGAGGTCAGTGCATTTTACCCAAGAATATATTGCAGGCCACTTGCCCAGCTGTCTTGGGTATATCGTGGTCACCATAGAAAAATATGTGTTTCTAGCATTTTTGTGGTCCCAGTCTCTTTGGGGGCATCCTCCATAACTAACTCCGAAACCTGGCAAAGCCAGCGAGGAAAGAGAATAAAAGGGGGAAGACAGGGTGGGGGAGAGAGGGAGAGGGAGAGTGCGGGGTCGGAGTCGGAGTCCTTTCAATCTCACTCTCCGATTCACATTCCGGAAAAAATGGCGGATTACTACGTTCTAGGCTCGCTATTGGCGTTACTGTTGTGGTTTGTGGTGTTGTACAATTTGTTTGCGAAGCGAAATGGCCGAGGGGAGAGCACCACCGCCATCGGTGTGGAATGGAGATCGGAGAGTCGCGGCGGAGACGACACCGACATCATCATCGTCGGTGCCGGCGTTGCTGGTGCCGCTCTCGCTCACACTCTCGGGAAGGTATATGTTGATCTGAGCTTCGGAATGTATTTTGAAATTTCGTATATATGGCTTACTTTCTACTCCCATATGGCACGTGTGTGTAAAGATTATTGTTGTTACCAGATCAGTAAACCTTAGTTAAAAGAAAAGACAAACGATTAGAACAATTTACAAAGTTGAATGGCGCAGCTTCTATCTCTGCCTTCGGGTTGGAACAATCTAAAAAGTTGTTTAAAAGCTGATTTTAGAACTATGCATTAAAGAATCAGCTTTTGCCAATCTGTAAGTTTCAACAAACACCCACAGAAAAGACACCAAACTTACTTAGTTGATTATGTGGTACCAGACTGCTACCAAGATGGCAAGATGTATTTCATGGTCTGATTTTGCTTGACAAGGAAGTTGTTGAAACTGGAAATTGGTTTAAGTGTGAACTAATTGAGTTGCAGGATGGACGTCGGATTCGTGTTATTGAAAGAGATTTGACTGAGCCCGATCGGATAGTAGGAGAGCTGCTACAACCAGGTGGTTACCTCAAATTAATTGAGTTGGGACTGGAAGGTAGGGTCACTCTCTAACGTCGAACCACACGTTTGGTCTTTTGTTTTGCAGCTTGTCTTGATCTTTCGTTGACTATTAGGTCAATCTATTGCAGCTTTCTTGTTCAATTTTATGGTGGATTGTTGAATTAACCATGTGAGGTTTGCGCTACAGATTGTGTAGAGGAAATAGATGCTCAACGGGTATTTGGCTATGCTCTTTTCAAGGATGGAAGGAATACTAAACTCTCTTACCCTTTGGAGAGGTTTCACTCAGATGTGTCAGGAAGGAGCTTTCACAATGGGCGCTTCATACAGAAAATGCGGGAGAAAGCTGCATCCCTTCCAAAGTATAACTCCATTCTCCAGTTTTAGCTTTTTTTACCCTTGTTCTTCAATTCACAACTGCATTGTGAAATCTTTGTTTGATTGGTATATTGATCATGTCAGAATCATTTCATGGTCTCGGCTTCGATTCTTTTGAATCATTTTTCTATCTGGTGTAGGGTTATTAAACCTTCGTTCTCAAATTTATGCAGTGTTCGATTAGAGCAAGGAACAGTCACATCTCTGCTTGAAGAAACAGGAACCATTAAAGGTGTACAGTACAAGACTAAAGACGGTGATGAAATTGCAGCATATGCACCTTTGACCATCGTATGTGATGGCTGTTTTTCAAACTTGCGTAGATCTCTTTGCAATCCTAAGGTGAGAATGGCTTCCGAGATTATCAACTTATAGATGTACATATCTAACTGTTCAGTTGAAATAAACAGTCAAACTGTTTTTTCCCCTTCCGCATGCTTTGATTAACCAGGAATGGCATTTAAGTTGTCTGCTACCGTTATTTTGTTAAAATTCGAGGTTCTTTGTTGTTTTCAGTTTCTTGCATTAACAGAGGGGGCCTGTCTGTTGTGTCCTTTCTTCTTGTGCCTATTCACTGATCATGTTACCATCTCTAGGTAGATGTGCCCTCGTGTTTTGTTGGTTTGGTGTTGGAGGACTGCGAACTTCCATATGCGAATCATGGGCATGTTATTTTGGCAGACCCTTCTCCTATCTTGTTTTACCCTATTAGTAGCACAGAGATACGCTGCCTTGTTGATGTACCTGGTCAAAAAGTTCCCTCTATTTCAAATGGGGAAATGGCCAATTATTTGAAGACCGTCATTGCTCCGCAGGTATGATATGATGTTATTGTTAAATACATTTACATAATGTGAAGTTTTTTTTTTCCTGGCTTGAATTGAAGTTGCTTATAGGTCTCGGTATGTTTATACAGCTTTGATCAATTTGTGTGCTAAAATATCTTATAAAGAAGTGTAAAGATTAATTTGTTGGTGAAAAGAACATTTCTCTTTAGCTTAGAAGTTCTCTGTTTTTAACTTTAATTAAGTTACAACAAGCATGACTGCAGGAAAGAAAATCTGCAATTTCGTTCAAATCTCTGCATGCCCATTGGACTCATATGAGATTTCTGTGTTTCAGGTTCCTCCCCAGTTGTATAATGCCTTTATTGCTGCTATTGATAAGGGAAACATTAGGACAATGCCAAACAGAAGCATGCCAGCTGATCCGCATCCTACGCCAGGGGCATTATTACTGGGAGATGCATTTAACATGCGCCACCCATTAACCGGTGGAGGAATGACTGTTGCGCTATCTGATATTGTTGTGCTACGGAATCTTCTTCGGCCTCTGCATGACCTAAACGATGCACCTATTCTTTGCAAATATCTTGAGTCCTTCTACACCTTGCGTAAGGTTAGTTGGATACATTCTCGGACGAAATGTTTTGCTACTTCAACTAACAAGTGTGTAGGAAAAGGAATTTGCTCAGCATTCATGATGCTACCCGACCTTAGGTTCCATCTGGATCAAGGATTTTGTGTAAAGAAAAGAAAAAGGAAATGAAGGATTTAACCCTTAGATCAAGTCCTTAACTTTTCAACTTACTTTTCCTTATCCAGACCTGTATCCAAATGTGGCCTTATTTGGATCCAGAATTTGTGAAGGGAGAGAAACGAAAAGGTAAGGGATTGCCCTTCACAAATTCTGCATTTCCCTTGCCTCTTCTTTTCCCTCAACAAATTCTTCTACAAAGCCTTGATCTGAACACTCTCTTAAGGATATGTGTAGGGATTTACGGACAACAAGTAACAGGGAAGGACAAGATGCCAAGAGATTCATTGAATTTTATTTTTTTTTTAGCGTTCAGTTATCAGTTATCTCTTCCCTTTCCCATGATAGATGCATGAATAATTTCATAAATCATAACGATCCAAGAGCACTCCAAGCAATGGATTGTCAGAAAAGGGCTAGAAAAAAATGGATTATGGTTTCTCACCAACTCACCAAAAATGGTGAGATCTGGCGAGAAGACAAAAAGGACCCTCTTCATTTCTCATCAGTTTTTGCCTCTTGTATTCATCCAAAGAGTGAAGGATTCTCATTTCTTTCGGTTCTCATTGTTTCTTATCATCTAAAGGGCCTGTATTTTTCAGACTCAACCTAGAATTCCTCCGCAAGCATTTTCCCCCTTAGTTTGATGATTAATTGTTACTTGATGTCCTTATTTGCAGCCTGTAGCATCGACGATAAACACATTGGCTGGTGCCCTGCACAAGGTATTTTGTGCTTCGCATGATCAAGCAAGGAACGAAATGCGCCAGGCATGCTTTGACTATTTAAGCCTTGGAGGTGTTTTTTCCAACGGACCAGTGTCTTTACTCTCAGGCATAAACCCTCGACCGTTGAGTTTAGTGCTCCATTTCTTTGCCGTTGCAATATATGGTGTTGGTCGATTGCTATTGCCATTTCCCTCTCCCAAACGCATGTGGGTCGGAGCCAGACTAATTTCGGTCTGTATATTCGTTTGTCCCCTTACTTTTCGCCACTTAAACCTAGTTTCACTGAATATTTGTTAAGATTAGTTTCTCAGTTTTTTATCTTATCATTTCTTTGTCGCAGGGGGCATCAGGAATTATCTTACCAATAATCAAGGCAGAAGGAGTGAGACAGATGTTTTTCCCTGCTACTGTTCCTGCATATTACCGAGCTCCTCCTGTTAAATGAGAACTGAATTATGGAGGAATATCAAATACTTTCGAAGCAGCGAGCATTTTTCTGGTACTCCAAAAAATTCGCAACTTTGTTGAAAACTGGGCGAAAGGTCCATCGCGTTGCCGAAGAGTTGTGATTTGTAACTTTTTTGCCTCTAGGCATCTCTCCTGTGGTGTTGATTGCAGTTTCTCATAAAAGAAAACTGCATTGTTTTAAATTAGTGAAAACGAAGGCGGTTAACTAAATTCAGAAGAAATATCTTGTGCAACTTAAGAATTTTAGACTTGATGTCGAGATTTCATAGAAGAATGATTGAGCCCAAAATATCCTTTCGTCACCCCTTACAACGGGTGGTTGATAAAAACGATGATTTACACGAAAGCTATCAGCCAATGGCCAAGCCTTGTCTGATTGACATAGGTTAAGCAGATAAAATCAGGATCTCTTATGTAAGGAGAATCCTCAGTTAGGCAGATGGAGTAGGGATTCTCTTACATGATTCCTCTTGTGATCTGGAATCCAGATTCTTTTATATGATCCTCTCTCATATGATACTAGCTTATCACCCGTGCCTACGGCACTCCTAAGAACCCGTGCATACGGCTCTTATCACCAGTTTGACTTTTGTGTTCTGATCACTGTTGTTTTGGACTTTTTTTCGTTGATCTTATACATGTGGGATATACTTATGTGATATATTGTTTGTGGATGATACATATGGTTGTGTAACGAAAATCGCATCCAACCTTCGACGTATATATATTCCGCTGTTGGCCTTCTGCACACAAATCATCATAAAAAATTAACAAAAACTGATGGTTGAACTCAAAATTTTAGAAAATGCAACAAAGAGAGAAAAAAAAAATCCTATAGAATTTTCTAAAGATTTAGTTTTGAATGATTTTTTGTGAAGGAAAAAAAAAAGTCTCATAGATAGTTACCAGGCTAGTTCAAACGAATATTTTCAAAATAAATCAAATAAAAAAATTAAATAAAATAAAGAATTACATAATTAAGGAGCAAAAAAAGTAAGAATATATAGATTCA
>JABCMJ010017316.1:0-13324 GCA_014822125.1 Arbutus unedo
CACATAAATTGATGAAAATTTTCGGGTCCTTACACATGGTATACCGTAAACACATATATAGTTATTGTACCGCATAGTGTGCCGTCGTACTTAGTTAAATAGATTATTTTTTATTTTTGTATTTGTTAGTGTTTTTATCAATATTTTGTGAAATATTAGTTCGCCGACGGAAAGAATATAAAAAATATAAAATTATGTACAATAACTAAAAAAGTTCACTAAATATAAAAAATAAGCTAAAATATATCATGTTTTGATTAGTTTTTGTCTTTTATGTATTACTTTTTTAACATAATTTTATACTTTTTTAAAATCTCTTGTCGATGCGGAGTAATATCCCACAAAAAGTTGATGCAAAACAAAACAATTTCAAATAAAGACGAAAAAGTAACAACACACTAATTCAATAGTTACTCTTAAGATTTTCTAGCGACGCATAATCTTGTGAATTTGGTAGGACATGATTTGGAAGAAAGTAAATTTCAGTGGGAAAATTTCAAGTTTGAAACCCCACTATTCTCTTAGTACACCCAAAAGGTTCCAGAAAAATTAATTTTTTCATTTTTTTTCATCCTTTCTTGACAACTGAGCAAGACCTAAGTTTACGAAGTTATGTTAATATTGCACACATATATAGGAGAGAGAATCCTAATAAAAAATTTATGTACTACAATATAAGATTGGCGAAATACCCGAGTCATAATGCTTTGAATTCTGAATGTCTTTTATACATATTTGAGCCCTTATCTATTCTAGTGTCCTAAATATTTTACTCTCACTCTCTATTCTTTAGTTTTTCATCACCACTCCTTAGTAAAACACTCATCCCCTTGGATTATTATTCATAAAATTTCTTATATTAGAAAAATTCTACTATCACGAAAGAAATCTAAAAATACACACGGATATTTACAACAACGCACTAACGCATACTTATCACATAAATAAAAGAAACAACTCTAAAAAAATAGTTTTGTATAAACACCAGTGAACACAATCATACAGGTAGAACATGTACACATTATCAGGAAAAATAAAAAGATGCTTAATTAAGTGTACCTCCTAATAAATAAGTTTTTCTCTGAGCACGTGAGATATCTTCTTATGCTTTTTATATGTGTTGATCATGAACCAACCACTAGCCAGTCACATTATCCTTACCTTCCCCTTCGATTCCGCTTCTGCAGCAGTATAAATCTCGCCTATAAGTAGGCTTATTTTGTGTATACCTTGTTTTAATCTTGGTAGGACTTTGCAATTAATTTTCCTTCTAACTAAATTTTATGGTAATTTGTGCAAAGTCGTGTGTCTTCAGAGCTTTTCGTGCATGTGTATGGCAACGAGTGTTGTATAAGCACATATGCAAGTGTGTGTATAATCATAAAATATCGTAAAGTTGGCCTGGTGGTCGACCCGAAATATCGTTAAGTTTCTATCGTTGCGCTTTGGGTTCAATTACACTTATATATCCGAACTACTTCTCTTGCTTGATGAAATTGCATAGTGGGGAGGTATCGGGTATCGATCTCACGGGAAAATGTGAGGTTGTAACTTAGTGATGATGTGTCGCGCAAATTTGGCGTTAAGAACGCCAATCATTTTTAGTTCAGATTTGAGGTTAACACTAAGAATAAAAACACTACAAGTGGAAGTGATTAGAAAACGTGGAGGTAAGGTCTCTCAATTCACTTCATCTATAACGTAAGCAACCAATATTTCCTTTTCTATTCAACCAAGAATAAAAATAGCATGTTCTTGGCTGGAAAATATCTCAATGAAACCATAAACTCAATGGATGTGTTGAAAAATGAAGATGTTCATGAAAATGCATTAAAGAATAAAGGACATCAACCTAAGCATTGAATGTCTTAAAAATACTTTGAGTACACCTAATCAAATGTTTGACACTTCACCTAAATTTCAAAAGAGGAAGAACAAATTTCATTTCCAACAAACTTTGAAAACCCTAAGTAGGAGATATCAATATTGCCTAAATCATGAGATGAAGATCATCTCAAGACCAAGCCTAAGTACCTAACCTAGCATTAATGTAATGGAAAGATACAACAAATATAAGTAACAAGAACAACATAAATTGTAACTTACTTTGCATTAAAATGATGAAAAAGATGGAGAATATCAAATTTGATCCTTTATTTATTCAATGGAACTTTGATTACAAGATTGAAAAACACAAGAAACTATAAGGAAAAGCTTAAGAACTAACTATGGAAAGTAGAAAAGAGTTCTCACCACTCTCTACAAAATAACCTTTTTCTATTGTAAAAATATAATATCCTATAAGCCTTAAAAGATGTGATAATATATAGAGGAAAAAATCTTCAAAAAGCACCCTCAAGAAGTGACGCAAAGCACTTGCACTCTTATATATTATATTGTCTCCAAATTAGTGTTGGCACGGGGATCAAAGTAGCTCAAAATATCTCCCATCAGACAGAATAAAGAGGTTGTCATCATTCATGGCCAACCGATTGGTTCATCTATGGACCATCCGGATGAGGTTACTTGCAATATCTTCTGTTGCATTTTGCATTCCATGGCCAATCGATTGGTCCTCTTTTGGGTCATCCAGTTGAGGTTGTTCTCTAGATCTCTAGTTTTGTATTGCACTTTGAGGTCAACCGGTTGAACTGATTTATGGCCATTCGGATGAAATTGTTCTCTGCATATTCCGATTTCTTTTTCATCACAAGGTCGTCCAGTTGGTCCAGTTCATGACCATCTGGTTGAGCAAGCTTGCAGCATTCTCCGTTGGCCTATGCATTCTAGGGCCATCCAATTAGCTCAGTTTATGACTATCCGGTTGACTCTTCTATAAAATTGCAGACTTGTCCTATTGACTTCAATCCTCAGTCCCTCGGCCTTTCTTCGATCTTTGGTCTTTTTCCAATCCGTTGATAAGTTCGGCGACATGCTTTCGTACTTCGGGTTTTAATAGGAACTCTCGGAAGTCATATTGACCATCCGAGCTACTCCTTAAGCGTGATCAACCTATAATGGATCAAGAAATACCTCGCATGCAATATCAACCATATTATACAATTGAACTCATGCACGCATGCCAAAATAGAGAGGATGAGCCAATATGCAATATTACACGCTCATCACCTAGAGGTGGTCAAGACTAAGAATGTAGGAGCTTGCTTCCTTGACTCTTATAGATTTTTATGTCATAATTTTTTTAAGCATTATCAATTATTGTGGGATTAGTAATAAGATATTTCAATTTAAATTAGGCCTCTTATATGTGGAATGTAAATTACTCTTTTAAAATTAAATCAATGTGCATTTATGCTTGTCGAGATGAGTTATCAAAACAAGTTGTAGACTTTTCCTAATATTAGAAATTTGATGAAAGGGAACAAAAAAGACTTTTTCAAAAAGCCTTCGTCCTCCTATTCAACGGGGCTATTAGAGAATCTGCTTCTTTTCTTGACTTCTTTGCTCAGTTAAGTTTTCGTGTTTCTTAGTGTAGTCTCGGTCTATAGTTTAAGATTTGGAATGTAATAAACACTTTATTTATTTAGTACTCCTAAGATCTAAAATAAATAAATAAATAAATAAATGATCTTGACATGAATATGCAAGTTTTATTATATTTCTTGTATTGCAGCTTTGTTATAAACGGGTGTTTCAATTAGTGATTCAGATCCTTTTGGAGGTTTTATGTTGAATTGGTCATTGAGATATACTATTTTTTAAGATTGGGGATTGTGGTATGTTTGATTGGTCCGAGTTATGTTTTGACTCAATCTACAATTTTAGAAATCCAAGTTTGAAGCTTTTGTCAATTGAGTTATTGAGTTCAAGGTTCTGAATACCATATCAGCTTAAGTATCAGTTTGTTTATTGGTATAATACGTACCGGTACAAGCCATACACTAGGTACCATATCAAATTTACCGCAACTATCAATGTATATATAAATCAGAGAGAGAGAGAGAGAGCCAAAACAAATTAATTTCTTTATGATTAAATTGTATAGTATTAATGTTATTATTTTTATTCGTAGGATACTTGGCTAAAGTGTAATTCGTTAGTCTATAAGTATCACAATGAATCAACTGTTGTTCATCCAACATAATTGTACGAGATTAAAATTTACTTAAGACGATTATTTGGGGTGAATAATAATTGGGATAGGATGCTGGTGAAATTTTCATCAATTGTTAAGACGTTCAGTCGACTTCCTCCCCTTTTGGGTTAGTTCAAACCCTTATGATTGAGCAGAAAAAGAAAGAAAGAAGCTGGTGTGAACTGTCTCAATTAGCAAACAAGTATAACTTTTACTGTCCGGTATATATATATATATATAAGAAAGAGAGAGCTAAAGAAAATAAAGTTCTTTATGATTAAATTGTATGGTATTAATCTTATTAGTTTTATTCGTAGGATACTTCGTTAAAGTGTAATCCGTAAATCTATAAGTACCATGACGAATCAACTGTTGTTCATCCGATATAATCGTACGAGATTATAATTTACTCAAGACGATCATTTGGGGTGAACAATAATTGGGGTTGGATGTTGGTGAAATTTTGTCAATTGTTAAAATGTTTAGTAGACTTCTTCCCCTTTTTGGGTTAGTTTGGGCCCTTATGATTGAGCAAAAAAAGGAAGAAAGAGGCTGGTGTGAAATGTCTCAATTAGCAAACAAGTGTAACTTTTGCTGTCTGATAGTACAATTTTTATTTTTGAATTTTGAATTTTTATTAAATTTGTGTTAAATTTTTATACTAATCATTCACCACGATGAAAGAAATCTAGATGTTAAAAAATTATGATAAAAAATACCAAAAAATTTACTAAGAGCAAAAGACAATAAAAAATTTAAAAAATAAATTTTATCGGTATTAGCCGGTACTCAGCTGGTATAGGCCGGTATTGCGAACGATACGGTATTAAAAGTACTTAGTATCGTTTTTATGTCAAAATGGTAAGTACTGGCCGATATGGTACGGTATTAATAATCATAGTTGGGTTCATGATGTGGAAGTAAACTGGAGAGAAGAAGAATCATTTGGCAACAAAATAAGTGGATCGAGATATATGCAATGGCGAGGTTGAGAGAAAGACGTGGAAATGGAAAAGAAGAAAGAATTTTGGGAAAAAAACTTATTAGGCTTTACTGTTACAGTTGGGGGAGAAGGAAAAAGAACAAAACCACGTCGTTTTGGTCCAACAGTAAGGTGGAGTATTTATTTTTAGATCAAACGACCTCTTTTTGATCCAGCTGGAAGGTTTTACTTTTTTTTTGAAAACTGGCGTCGTTTTGGGAGGCGTACACCCCTGTAGAGCCCTCCCTCGCTAGTCGCTACAATATCCCCGCCCTGCTTATGTTCCTCCAGCCCTCATCGCCAACAGCTAAAACCCTACTCTTCTCCCCCTCTGTTCTACAACGCTTATTTCAGTCGTCTGGAATTGAATGGCTAAACCGACGAACGAGCAGCCCCACGTGAACGATGACCTAGAGAAGAAACCTGAACCGGAGCAGGAGCAGGAGCAGGAGCAGGAGCGGGAGCACGAAGAAGACCAGACCTTTGAAGAGCTGGGACTGGACCCTCGCTTGATTCGTGCCCTAACCAGGAACGGCATCGACAAGCCCACCCCTATCCAGCGCGTCGCAATCCCACTAATCCTGGTCAGTTTCCGCCCACCCCTGCTCTGTTTGGCTACTGAGGAAGTGGCGTATAACGGATAAAAGAAACCGGCTTTTTCCTTTTCTTATTCTTACTTTCCTGCTTATCGGAAGGCAAGGATGTTGTTGCTAGGGCAAAGACCGGTTCAGATAAGACCTTTGCTTACGTTCTTCCATTGCTTCACAAGCTCTTCTCCGATTCTGGTTTGAAAAGAAGCTCGCTCCCGCGGCATTCATTCTCGTCCCTACCCGAGAATTATGTCAACAGGTTCGATTGCCCAACTATTTGTCTTTTCGCCCTCAGACCAGTTGAACGCTGACTGAATAGTTCTCGGTCAGTGTTTTATGGCGCGCAGCACGGTGCTGCGTGCACAGCAGCCTCCCCAATTCCCTCATTGTGGCATTCAGTTCGCTTAAGAATATTGCATATGCAATAGTCAACAACAGTTGAATTGCTATTCCATACCTTCCCGAAATCATGCAGCAAACTGAACAGCAGTACAGGGTCCCATTTCCCTACCATTAAGAATCATCTAATTTACTTGTAACTTGTAAGTTTTAGTGGGTACGATAGCTTCTGATCAGTTACCTATTGGATAATGCGACTATTTATTGTATTTGCAGGTTTATTCAGAGATACTGTCGCTAATCGAGTTATGTAGAGTGCAATTAAAAGTTATTCAGTTGATGAGCACTGTGTTCGATGCTGACTTGGTTTGTTCATTGCTTGTTTTTGTTAATTATGACACGAGGCTAGATAATGGATGATGATCATGTTTGTTAATAATTGTCTTGTTTGGAATTTGTTGTAGAAAACCGCTTTGGTAGGACTGCCTGATATTCTGGTGTCCATTCCTGCTTGCCTGCAATCATGCTTTTCAAAGGGTGTGCTCCAGGCACCATCTGTGCAGGATTCGCTATCATTTCTTGCTCTTGATGAGGTTCGGATTGGATTGGTTTTTGATTATCGGATTCTAGTCTAGTTGTAATGTAATTTAATAGCATACTATTCTATTTAATATGTTCAATAATTATTTTGAATTATGATCTGGGGATCAATATTACTGATATGAGGGTGAAAGACTAGTAGATTATGAAGGTAAAAATATAGTGTATTCTGCTTATGAAGAAAAATACGCACAATTTATGGGCTTTGTCACTTTCTTCTTTTAATTTTCTACAGGAATGATTGCCTTGTGTAGTATTCTTCGTTATGTTATTGATGGATCCTATTTGCCCTCAGGCTGATCTTCTTTTGTCATATGGTTATGAAGACGATCTAAAATCTCTTACAACTCATATACATAGACGACGTCAATGTCTTCTCATGTCTGCTACCTCAAGGTATGTTTTATCTATGGTTTTATTCTTTCATCCTTTGTATGCCTGGATGCATACTGGTGATTCATTTTACCTATTTGTTTGAATTGGATTAACAGATTTGAGAACTCTAACACCGCAACAATCATTTCATTATTTTTGATGTTTCATAATACAACTTAATCCTAGTAATTTGATGCTCATTGATAAATAATTTTATGGACAAATTTTATTTTTGTTCTCTCTCTTAGAGATTGGAGAATTCGGCCTCGTGGAATTATCTTGTATCGTGATATCTTGCAGTGCTGATGTTGAAAAGCTCAAAAAGCTTATTCTTCACAATCCATTTATCTTAACTTTGCCAGAGGATGGAGATACTAAGGATGAGATTATCCCTAAAAATGTTCAACAAATTTGGGTAAGAAGCAGTATGCGTTATTTCAAAATTATGTAGCCCTGGACATTGTTCATTAACATCGAGTCCAGGGGTCATACTACCTCCCTAGAAAAGATGGAATGGTTGTATGACCTCTCTCTCTCTCTCTCTCTCTCTCTCTCTCTCTCTCTCACACACACACACACACATAGAGACAAAGAGATTGACCTATTCAGCTGAATTCTTTTCTATACTAAATGTTTAGTTTATGTTGTTTTAGAGGGTTACTTGTTAGCCCAGTGGCAGAGCGTATAAGTTTTAGGTTACAGCTTAATTGATGTTCCTTGCCTCACTGCTATGTGTCTAGATTTCGTGCAGTGCTCGTGATAAGCTTGTCTGCATCTTGGCCCTTGTGAAGTTGGAGCTTGTCCAGAAAAAAGTGCTCATATTTACTAACACGATCGACGCGAGTTTTAGACTGAAACTGTTCTTTGAAAAGGTATTTTGACTTCACTTCACAATCTCCAAAATTAACATTTTGCTCTCATGTACTCGGAAATTAAAATTGTATTCCTGTTTATATTTGAGGGCCTGAGGCCTGAGGCTGATACCAAAGGATACGTTGATTGGATGGGCTGGATGTTATTAGGGTAGTAGGTGATAGCGGGTGACTGGGAGTGGGTGCTGTCTTGGGTATCTTGGTCTTCTGTCGGGTGACAAGCTGAGAGCTATGCTTGTGAAGAGGGAGGGGTGCAAGATTCCAAACAGGTGGAAGGAAATAAATATATGATGTGATGCACGATGGTAGGTTGGACTTTGTGGGCCATGTGGATTTTCAATATGAATTGTGCACAGTCCTCAAGTCGAGCAAATTTAATTTAGGTGTTGAAATAAGATAGCCGCTAATGAGAGTTCAAAGATCACGCATTTCAGAGTTGTTCATATATTTACGAGCTCCTGCTGTATTGAACTGATTGTAGGCCAAATGGGATGAATTTGTTATGGAATTTCGGTTGGCCAAATCTTCATGCGCTATTTGTTATTTATGGAAAACGATGAACTCTGCCATTTGTTCTTAAAGGTTGTTCTAGTTGACCAACGTCATGTGCCTAAACTGTAAAATCTAATATTCATAGAATCGTATAAACAATAATACAGAAGTTGGTGATTTCTATGTTCATCTTAATTTGATGTTGTGGACATAATTTATTGCAGTTTGGAATCAAGTCTGCTGTTTTAAATGCTGAGCTGCCACAGAATTCTCGTCTACATATCCTTGAGGTATGCCGTTTGAGTACAATAGTTTTCATGCATCATAATCCTGATTATAGGAATTAACGTTGTGTTATCTGATCTTGGTTTTACATTATGATTGTAGAATTAAAGTCAGGGCACTTGTGCTAATTCTTTGTTTGTCTTATCTCAGCAATTCAATGATGGCCTGTTTGATTATTTGATAGCAACTGATGATATCCAATTAAAGGAGAAGGAACAAGCTGATAGGGAGAGCCGTCTTGAGCGAAAAAGATCGAGAAAGCATGCCAGGAAAAAAATGGACTCTGAATTTGGAGTAGTGAGAGGAATTGACTTAAAAAATGTCCACACAGTATGTTAATGTTTTTGGTTGATTAAGTTTCCTTTGCAATTCTTTGTTGTTGTGATTTTGCTTCATTGCCCATATCGCTGAACTTGTTACCAATGAATTATGTAGTTACTAGATTATTTAATATGGGTTGGGTACCGGTCATTTGAGTTATTGCGGGTATTACTGGCTTCTCTTCTATCCCAAGACATACTGATAGTTTCTGCAAGCCTTTGTTGCTTACCAGATTGGAATTTAAATTCTTAATCATTCTCTCCTAGTATTTATTTGTCATTGCGACCATAATGTCGGCTCTCTGCATCATCCAATGGTCATCAATAATCTTGATACTTTGTTCTGATTTTGGTCCATGTTGTTTGCTTTCATCGTATTGTTTTATTTGTTAAACCTAGAATTTTTGTCTCTACCTGTGTGTCAGTTAACAATAACCACACTTCTTTTAAACAGGTTATAAATTTCAATATGCCTCAAAGTGCTTCTGGATACGTACATCGCGTTGGGCGTACTGGGAGAGCCTACAACACTGGTGCATCTGTCTCTCTAGTAAGCTTATTTATGACTTTTGTTTATTCATGTATAGTGGAGGTCACTTGACCAAAGTTGATTTTTTTGTCCCTTTTCTTTTGCTTGTAGCTTACTGTGAAAGAACATTTTCTCAGTTACTTGGTGATAACAAGATTTTAAATTATTTATCTGAACATTCATCTAGACATACGATGTTAAATAAATTGCATACTTTGTTGGAGGATAATCCTTCCTTGGAATATGTGAGAAATTTTCTTGCGGTTATACCATATCTCGTTTTCTCCTTTTGTACTCGTTTCTTTTATACGATGCAACTTGTTGTTAAGGACCAATGCTACGAGCTTCCGAAATACAATGGGGTGTTCGTAAAGTTGATCATTATGAGTGTTATGACGAATTTGATTGGCAGAATCTATAAAAATTATTCAACAGGCTTCGGGGGCCTTTGCCAATGAGTAGTGGTAAGAGCAGATTCCTCATATACGGATTACGGAACAGAGTCAAGGATTTTTGGAGGATAATCCTTCCTTGGAATGTTTGAGGAATTTTCTTGCGGTTATACCATATCTTTTTTTCTCCTTTTGTACTCGTTTCTTTCATATGATGCAACTTGTTCTTAAGTTGGTGGATATCTGATGAGAAGGCGAGTACCTTATTTTTTTCGACTATTGTCTTCCAGGATTATTAAACGTTTGTTGCCGGTTCTGTCAACAGGTTTCTCCAGAGGAGATAGAAATATTTGAAGAGGTTAAATCTATTTTGGGTGAAAACAAAAACAAGTTTCAAATTTTCTTGCCCCCTTTCCTTTACTCACGAAAAATGCAGTGGAGTCTTTGCGATATAGAGCTGAGGTAAGCATATCACTATTCACTATTCCATAGCTTATGGACAGGGCAGTTTGTGTGCCTCTCTGTGTGTTTTTTTTCCTTTGGGGTTGGTGGGGGGGGGGGGGGGGGGGTAACCATGGCTTTAGATGGAGATTGCGAAACAAGATTATTCTCTATTGTAGTCACAATTAGGAGTTTTTGAGTCTTTTGCTGATTAGGCAACACCCAGGTTTGAACAGGAGAAAAAGGATTTGTAGTCCCCCGCCTTACTACTCAGCCATGTCGCTGAACAGATACAAAATAGATGAAATTTTTCTCCTTGTGGGTTGGATTAGTGAACCCTTTTTGTTATTGTACTTGCATTTTGCATCACGTTTTCCTTAATCCGTTTTGTAACGGAAATCCTTCCCTTTTGTGGTTGTATTTGATTCACTCGTTTGATTGATTGTGTAGGAGTATTCCAAAACAAACAATGCATATAAACTTCTCCTCCCTTCTCTATTAAAAAATAATTCTGACTCTGTGCTTTTTGTAACAGACAGATATACCATGAGGGGTTGATTTATAACCAGAATTAATGTTCTAATCTCTAGGGGCCATAGCTTAGTAGGATATTCAAGCTCTGGCTGTTAAGTGTGATACCCAAAGATTTTAGGTTGGTATAGTGAATAAAATGCTCCAAAAAATTATCTTCTCCAAACTGCCTAAACAAAACTTAACAAACAGAGCCTTAAGTCCCAATCAACTCATGGCCTCAAAGATCCTCCTATTTCTTGCTATCCATGCGAACTGAAATAGGGCTGAGTAAAGGTCACTTTCAACACATATTTAGTCCCCGTTTGGAGAATGCCACGATCTAAGCAGCCCCTGCGTTGCTTAGCCAAGCATCTCTTAGTGCACACTGATTTAAAGTTAGAAGCACTCCTATTACTCGACTTGCAATGCCACAGCCTATTAAGTTCCCTTTGTTGTTTGATTCGTGGAACACCATTGAGCAAAATTCTGTCATTGCTGATTGCTGGTCATCATAACATCTGATGGTGAATTTGTTTCCATGATTAGTTACCCCCCTTCTCCATTGTCTAATGTCATCTTGTTATAAGTACTATTTTATATTCTTTTATGTAATTAGTTGGGCTGATGTTTTTACCCATGCCGATTTGATAACAGGATGTTGTAAGGAGCGTGACAAAAATTGCTGTAAGAGAAGCACGAGCTCAAGATCTGAGGAACAAAATTATCAATTCTGAAAAGTTCGTTATTTTCTGACCGTAGCTTCTGTTTATAGATTCATTGTCTTTTCTACCTCTTCACTAATTTGCTTATCAACCTACAATCAAAACTTCGCGCCAACAGTAAGGTAGATTGAAGCATGTATTGTTTGCTGTAGTTATTTGTTGACCATGAAAATGGTATATCGTGATTTCCTACCTGCAGTGAAGCCCACATTTGTTTATGGCCATGCTTGTCAAATTGTAGTGGTATGAAATCAATACGCATCCTATCCGACCTTAGGACCATTTTTGAAACGAGTGCACTCACATGGAAAGAGCATTGATTTAACCCTTTCCAATTAATGGTACTGTTATGGTGTGGTTGACTGATTTAAATTTCTTCAGGTTGAAAGCTTATTTTCAAGTTAATCCGAAGGACTTAGGTAACTGAGCTTGTTAGTGTGATATTTTTGTTGATTTCATGAGGATATTTGTGTTACATGAGATTGAAGACTAGCATGTTGAAACTCGTGTTTGGACAGATCTCTTAAAACATGACAAGGTCCTGAGCAAGAAGCCTCCTGCTTCTCACCTACGCAACGTGCCTGAGTACCTATTGGATCCAGCGACACTGGAAGCAAGCAAGATTGTCAAGCTGGCTAGAGCTGCCATGGGAAATACCAACTCTGCTTGCCAAAAGGGATTCAAGGGGAAATCCAGAAAGAACAAAGACCCTTTCAAATCTTTCTCTGCCGAGGTATGGTGGCTTGATATTCCTATTTTTTCTCTTTTGTGTTCACATCCTTTTGTTCGTAAAGGAAAATAATTAAGCATCTATTGCGCCTTAATGGAGGATTTTGTGAGGCCTCTTCTTCCTTTCTATATAGCAGCTGATATATAGCTATCTGTAGATGATTCAGCAATTCCTCAATTGGCAAAAATGCGGATTGGTAGATTAGAATTGCCCTACAGACTGCTTATGTTGTGGCTTTTTTGCGTTCCGCAGGCTTCAAAGGGAGGATTTAAAGGCAGAATGAAAAGGAAGGGAAAGCAGAAGGATGATAGCCGCAAAAGCAAAAAGAAAAATCTTTATGATTTTTTGTATTAGTATTTAATATTGCAATGTATGATTAATCCCAATTTTGTAGCAATTTATATGGTGACAGCAGCTAATATTTTGTGGTGATAATTAAACAATGCATGTTTGTTCCTCTATGCGTTCCCAAACGGCAGCACTGGAAAATACAAAATTTCAGTTCAAATTTTGATTACGGTGTAATTGGTTGTAAATGGATCTCTCTCTCTCTCTCTTTCTCTCTCTCTAAAGAAATATATGATTCATCCATATAGATACTGAAGTTTGACCAAGTTGACGTTTTGTAAGACATATCGATACCTATGAATGGACAATTTGAACGGTTGAATGTATTGTGACGAATTTTGTTCTACGCCACATAACAAATCACATGAAAAGATCTCAATTAGGTTGTCAAATTTTGGGCCAGGCTGAAAAATCTCAGAGCCCCGACTTAGACCCATTAAGGTCCTAAGAGAGCTCGACAGGATCAAATAGTGTTGTGGTATGGGCCTACTCCGAGAGAAGGCGCAAGAATGAAGTAACTATAATTACTTGTTCATCCTTTTGAGTTGCTTTGCTGGATCAGTCTTGAACATGAAGAAAGAAATGATATCTATTGTGGTGGAAAACTCGTTGGGCATTTTGTCGCGTCCGAAAATTTCCTCAGTTCCCTCGCGAATAATGACTTGTTGAATGGGGCAGAATAATTTCTTGACTTGATA
>JABCMJ010017317.1:0-19223 GCA_014822125.1 Arbutus unedo
ACGCTGCTGTGATGTCTATTGATGCGTGTTGTGTGAGTCGTTGCTGCTGCATGTACTGTTTGACTGCTGTTGCTGCGTGCAGTTGTTGCTGCATGCTGCTGCGTCTGCTAATGGATTTGCAGCGTGCCTTTAGGCACGGGCACGGGCATGCGCTAGTGGATTAACTATTATACAGTGGATTAACTATTAAGACAAAATAATAAAATCATTTGAGCCAATTACCTTACTCTCATATACATGCAAAGACATGGCATAAAGAAAATTGTGGAGAGTACAACAAATTAATTGTGTATCTATATATTGCAATCTAATTCATCTACATTCAAATGACTTAATTGAGTATTAAATTATTAATTTTTTAATCTCTTTCTTAATTTAAAATTATATTTTGTTTATACAATTTAAAGTTTTCATGACTAGACAACCATTTCATGTCAATATAGAATTTAATTTATTTGTTAAAATGTGTTACGTAACCGCATTAAGGTACCATTGGTCAAAAAATTAGAAATCGAGGATGGAAAAAATCGTATTCTAATATAAGTTTTTGTAATCAAAGTGAAAATATTAAAAACACAGTATTTTCTTTTCTTATCCAGAATTTGACCCATCTCACAAATTATAAAATGTATCAATTAATAAGATTTTTTAAGGTGTAAATTAGGGTGCTGTTTGATAAAACTTAAAACTTAAAATTAAGCATTAAAAATTGAATATTGAATTTTTTAAGTATAAAAACTATTTGTTATTTATTGGAATTTAGGCATTGAATTAATTAAATTGTTTGGTCTACACAAGGAGTCGAAGTTTAAAGTTTACTAATTTTTCAACTTAGCCCTCCATAGGGCTTGCGACACACCAAGCCCCTCCTGATGTTGTAGGTGTCGTGGTGGTGGTGGTCAGGTGTGGTGGAGCAGTGGTTGCAGTATAGTGATGGCGGTGGTGGTTAGTGGCGGTGGTCGCCAGTGTAGTGGTGGCGGGTGACAGTGGTGGTTAGTGGCAATGGTGATTAGTGGCAGTAGTGGTTAGTGGCAGCAGTCGACAGTGTTGCGGAGCAGTTAAAATACCCTCCTGAGCGGGAAGAGCCAAGACCTACCAAAAAAGACCTGGGTAGAGTTTGGTTGCCCTCTATCCCTAATGACTCTGTTTTAGTTTTATTTTCTGAATAAACAAATGTAAAGCCAAGAGATATTTATCTCATTTCTATTTTCATACTTTTAACTCTAAATTGTCTTAATTTTTATTGTTTAATAATAAAAAGGATATTATCGTAATTTATATTTTAATTAATTTAATAATTGAATTAAAATTTTTAAATAATATTCCAAAAAATCGGAGCGTTACAATGCATGCCAAAAACGACCTCCAATATGACAACAACCCTACATTCTCCTCCCACATCTTCATCAAACCCTCACATTTTCAATTGTTGCAACATTTCTCCATTTGGGCTAACTTTTTTTAGATTTTTTTTGTCTTTACATGATTTTTTTTATAATTTTTTATTTTACATTAATCTTTTACGAATTATTGGCCTATGTCAATGAGAGATTTTAGAAAAGTTAAAAAAGATAGACTAAATTTAAAAAAATGAGAAAGATTGAATAATCCAAAAAAATCTTTCCATTCTGGATTATTTTCGTCTTTAACGATTTTTTTTAATTTTTAAACATAATTTTTAATTTTTTGAATTATTTTTATCAAGACGAACCAATAATCAACAAAAGTTAAATGACAAAAAAAAGAATGACAAAAAATAATAAATAATTTAATTAGAAAAAATAGACATTCAATGTCCTTAATCCAAAAGAAAATTTCAAAACAACTTCTCGTACATAAAAACTTCAATTTAAGGTTGGATCAAAGTTACCATGTAATAAACCGAATTTTAAAAAGAAAATAAAAAATAAAAGTCATTTAAAATTTTATATTTAAATTATGTGGTTTGCATTTTTTTTTAACGAATAAGATATTTTGATGAGTGGATGAACGAGCTTGTGAGGATATATATATATATATATTTAATGGAGTGTAACGCACCAAAACATCTATTTATGAAATATCTCTTCATTTTTCTCATTTTTTTATTTTTTATTTTTTTTCCCCTACCGTTAGTCAGTTTCAATATTGCATTGAGTAGTGGTGTTCATGGCTATTGGTGGAGGGTTTAAGAGAGGAAATTAGAAAGTTAATATGAGATTAATGGGAGTTGGTTCTCCAAGAGTTAATATAGGCATTAGTATAACCTTTTCATTTTTCACGTAATTATTCTATTAACTCTGATAGAGAAGTCACTGCTGAGAATTTTCTATTGAGGGTTCATATACAAGTGCAAGAGGGTGGGAGGGGTTTGTTAGTGGTTTCCAGTATTGTAATTCAATATTTTCCTTCGACTTTTCTTCGCTTAATCAGATTTTTGAGGTATATTTGATTGTCTTCCAAACCTTAGAGTCATGATTTTTGTTTCAATTTCAAGAATTTTAGTATGTAATCATGCACTTCATGGCTGTTTTTTTTAGAAACCCATAACCAGAATTGTTTGTTGACTAGGCGGTCATTCGTTTTGACTATCGGCCATGGTTTTGGTTCGGGTTCTAATTCTCGAGCTTCGGCCACTCATGTAACCAAACCTCGGCACTCAAACATCTGCACATGTATACACATGTGTCTTTATTTATGGCCTCAAATCCCCGCGGAGTCCCGAAAAGGTGAGGTTACCTCGTAGAATGTGTATTATTGCTGAGCTTTAACCATTAATCGTGATATGCATGTGGTTCATTGTAGTTGTTATTGACAGAAATCTGAATGGTTAAGATAATCAAAATGCCATCTCTGATATGTAAACATGAATTATCTTGGAAAGTGCTGAAGATACCATGTGATCATTTTATCAATGGAAATGTTAATGTTATTTACCATAGGAATAATAGTGATGTTATTCTTTTTATATACTTGTCATGCTAGGCAAATGTAACGCATTTTACTTTAAAAGGGGACAAAAGATAGTTAAAAGTAAGTAATGATGTTAATGGTAAAAAAATTAATTGGAATTGGAGGCTGTCGTGCCATTGTATTGTTCCGGGTTAGATTCCCGAAGTATTATTTGGTCGTTCGATTCTCCATTTTACTTTTATTCTAGGTTAGATTCCCAAGAAGATTTGGCGGTTAGATTTCCCAATTATATTGGTTACCGGATTAGATTCCCGAGATGAATTGGTGGTTCGATTCCCCTTCTTGCTTAAGTGTCAGGTTGGATTCCTGAGGTGGATGGTGGTTAGATTCCCCATTTCCCTTTTGTATTCCGGGTTCGATTCCCGATATGAGTTAGATTCTCACTGGCCGTCGAGCCGTGTTGTTATGAGTTTGATTTCCCGGGCATCGTCCCGATTAATAAAAAAACAAAGAAAAACGAACTTAAAACACTTCAGTTTCTCTTTGCTGCTGTTGGTAAATCAACATCTGTTAATTAAATATGTTATTTACGGTTAATTTCATGATTCTTGTTGTTATATACTTATCACATTATTTGTACTTTGTACGTTTGGGTTCGATTTTTTGGGTAACCATTTCTACTGAGTGTCAAAACTCATCGGTGTAACATCTCTGCCCTTGGCGTTTCATGCCAGACACAGATACGCAGATTGAGGACTCGGTGGAGCAGGATGAGCCGGACGTTACCGACGGAGAGACTATCACCTGTCTGTCATGCCTGTAGATAGTCTTGTTTCTTTATTAATTTCTAAGCCAGTTGTAAACCCGACGGGGAACTTTTGACTTTTCAATTTCAATCTAAGTTTTTAATTTAACACTATTTAATAGAATAGTCGTCTTCTTTTAAATTATTGTTTTGATTAATAAAATGGTATATAAAAGAGTTTAGTTAACATACCGGAAGTTGGGGCGTTACATACCAATCTCGTACTGGTTAGTGTATCGATTTTGTTATCGGTATGGTACGTACCGATGTACCATTTCAAATTTATCGTTAAAACTAATATACATTTCTCAAATAATATTTTTTAATAAAAAATTACATTAACATATAAAATAAAATATCACAATTTTAAAATAAATCATCAAACATAAAAGATGATGGTTTTAGCCTCAACGTATGCTAACTACCCAAAAAAATATTAATTGAATTTTAAAAAAATACGGACCGGTATAGCATGATACCGGATGGTATCGACCGGTATTGGTTGGCACAGCCTGAAACATGCCAGAATGATACTTCGGTGGTCTAGTACCGTTACGAGACCTGTATGAGACGTATTAGCCGGTACCATCCGGCACGGGACGAGATTGATAGGTCATTCAAGTATCCAACCCAAAGTTATCAATCTTGTCCCGTACCGGATGGTACCAACTAATACGTCACATGCCAACCTCGTAACGGTACTGAACCACCGAAGTACTATTTTGGCATATTCCGGCGCGTCAATCTAACTTGTTAGCTTTAAGATTGACATAGTTTTATTATTAGATATTTTTGATTAAATTAATTTTTTTATCTTAACGAAAAATTTAAAAAGTTAAAAGAATATTTTAGTTTACATATAACTAAAAACAAAAAAAATAAAATCAACCCAGTAGGGAAACTTTTATGACCCATAAAAAACACTATACTTAGTCGTTAGATATAATTTAAGTAAAAATTATCAAGGACCTACCTGATAACTCAATTATAAATCATATAAAAGTTTCATTCAAGAATTCAAAACATTAATTATTTGTTTATTGTTATGTGCAAATTTACGTAGTATTTATACTCAATATGAAGCTTGCAAAGTCACTTAAACAATTCAAGCAGGAAACTTTTCTTTCTAACAACAAATATTAACTTAACTAAAATTCGTTACACTGCTTATTTAATTTTAAAACATATAAAATAGTTAAAAATGACCAAATAAAAGATAATATTGAAATTCATATTCTTAAACAATCTATCTGTCACAAAAGTGATTTCTAACATTGTCCAAATAAAAGATAATTTTTTTTTTTTGCAATTATGATACAATAGATTGACCGCATTAAGGTAACATTGGTCAAAGAAATCAATAATAGAGGATGAAAAAAAATCGTATTATGATAAGTTAAAATATAAGTTTTTTTAATCAAAGAGAAAATATTAAAAACACAACATTTCATTTTCTTATCTAAAATTTGACCCATCACACAAATCATATCATAGAATGTGTCAATTAATAAAAAAAAAATTTAAGTTGTACATTATCTTATTGTTTGAACCAATTAAATTTTAAAATAGTTAATTTATTGTGTGATGAAACTTGTTATTCTTATTGTCATTTTCAAAAAAATACTATAAACAATACTTCTCACTTTTTTCATTCACTTGCCTTCTCTGTACTGCCGTTGAAATCCCTCAACATACACTCTATTGTTCATGTCAAAAACGATCCCCAACACCCCTACATTCTCCTCCGACATATTCATCAAACCCTTACGTTTTCGATTGCTGTAAAATGCTCAAGTATGATCTAATTTTATTATTAGATATTTTTATTTAAATTTTTGTAGTTCATCAATTTATCTTGACGAGAAAAATTAAAAAATTAAAAAAAATCAACCAAACTTCCTAAAAAATTAGGAAAAACAAAAATAACTAAAAATATATATATTTATTTTAAATTATTTTTGTCTCTAGTAAATCAGGTTAAATTTTTTATCACAATAGTCGCACTTTTTATATTTTCTCTCTAAGAAGAATATAAAATATTATAAACATTTAACGCAAAATTAATAAAATTAAAAATTTCAGACAAAAATATTTTTTTAGGCAAACGAATCTAAGTCTAGTATATTGGGCTGACAAATTTATAAGGTATCAGGCCTGGTCCATTTCTTGTGAAGTTTCAACCCTCGGATACAGAGAGATTTCATCGAGACCGTCGAGATTGTCGGTTTGTCGATTATATAAAGTGGTACAGAGAATCTGTTTTTTCTCTGAGAGCGCTAGGGTTGGTTATCAGACTGGCGATAGAGCAGTAAGTCCAGAGGTACGTCTTTCATATCATAATCGCGTTCTCAATTTATTCGGCTAGGTTTTCTGAGGACATACGTCTCTTAATTTTTCTATTTCATCCTCAATTGCTACATATCTACGTGAGTATGCATATTTTTGGATCGCTGTGCGTATATATAATATAAACATACATGCATACATGTGTATACATATGTGTGTGTATGTGTGTGGGGGGTGGGTGTTAGGTCTCTTGATCTGTGCATTTCTGAGGGGGATTTTGATTCTTATCTTGGTGATCAAGCGACATGATGTATACCTGGGGTTTATAATTCTTGTTTGCTCGAATTTCGAAAGGGAGTGCATCAAGTTGTATACTTTAGCTATTTATTTGATAAGGGCTTTTTGTGGTTATTATCCTTTCTAACCTGGGAGATGATAGATAGAATGGATGGTAAAATGTGTTCTTGGCACCAGGGCCGGCCCTGAGATCTTAGTGGCCCAAGCTACATCACAAAATGGGGCCTGGTACATTTTCTTATTCAAAATTGTAAACATTACCTTCGAAATAATCATCACAAGGGCTAGGTTTGTGGTGCTTTGCATGACAAAGTTGTATTTTTAAGTGTTGTGCAACATATATTTCTTAATGATACTTCAGGGTGAAGTATTATAGCAGACCTTCTAGGCTACTCTGGCTTATAAACTTGTTCTTGATTTTGCCTTGAAAAACTTTTGCTCATTTGGTTTGTTTTCAATGGTGGCATTGAAAGACTAAAAAGCATTCATGATATTAGCCTACAGCCCAGTCAAAAGTGATTTTTCTTCCCAATATGTACCATTTTTGAGCAATTTTAATAATATATTCAACATCAAAGAGAAAAAAAAGAAAAAAATGACAAAAAATATGAGCTTTTGTCCTACCTGAATATATAAGAACTTTTATTAAAACAAAAAATAGCAACAGAAAAAGGCTTATAAGCCTTTATTGGGACCATGAAAAAACAACTCATATATAATTACACTAGATTTAACACTTATTAGATACCCATAACTTAAATCTAAATGACCCATAATTGGTATTTTAACTAAAATAAAAGAATATATAATTTTCATAAAGGAGAATAATTTTTGTCTCATTATTTAGAGTTCATATGTAGTTGTTCCAAGTAATGCATTGGTGTAATGATAAAGCTCTTCTAACACGAACCTTTGCTTTTGGCTTCAAAGCTCACTTCGTGCGAACCAGGATTCTTCCAAAGAGAAATTTTTTTTGGCTTAAATGTGAGAGTAGTGCTAGAGTAGCAAGAATTGAACTAATGACATAAAGGTAAAAAAAGCAAGCTCTCTACCACTGAACCACAACCACACAATTGTTAAGATATTGACTCACTATTTATAAAGGACCGAACTTGGGGCTCTATTTTCAGCCTAAAACTGGGGGCCCTACGTGGTGGCCTGGTGGCTTATACTTATGGCCGGCCCTTCTTGGCACCAACTTTCGCTAGAAAAATAATCACCCGGCCTCATTGATGTTATGAGTTTTCCATTTCCACTTTTCCATCCATTGTCTGTAGCTCTATGTAATTCCCTTGAAAGTTTACTCCTTTTGGAGAGCAAGTTTTGGGGGAATGAATTATTTGGGCTAGGTTTATGCCAGTGTGTGTGAGTGAGAGTTTGTGTGTTTGCGCTTTAGCCAAATAAGGCACTCTTTTCACTTGCTATCCAGTATCTGTGGTTCTGTGGAGACGTATACAGTACTTAATGGATTTCCTTGGTTTTGTAATTGGAACCCTTGTTTTCGCCATATGTAGTGCTGAAAGTTCTATACCTGTTGTAGAAAGCACTGGATTAGCTAACTTTAGTGAGGGACAGTACAGGATTTTTGTTTCAGTGGGTAGAAGATTTCGGAACCTGCATGAAAAAGGAATTGCGCTTTTTTTAAACTCTGCTAAATCCTAGATTGCAATAATTTCCCTTTTTGCTATGAATTATTTAGTTGTTGACTTTTGTCTGTCTTTGTATCATGTAAATGTTCTGCTGTGACTACTGATGTTTGGGTGAACTTTATCTTGAAGTCATTTTCAAGTTACGTGATTGGTGCTCAATGTTGTTGTTGTTGGTAACAGGATATTGTTCCAGATTGAAAATGCCTCGTTATGATGATCGACATGACAACACTCGTCTTTATGTTGGTCACTTGTCTTCAAGGACGCGTTCGCGTGACTTGGAAAGCCTCTTTAGCAGATATGGGAGGTAAGCATATCTTTCACTTCAATTTTAGGGCTGTGTTAGCTGAAGTAGCTTATCTTTCTCTAGTTTGTGAATTGATCATAGGCTTTTTTCTCTTTCGAAACTTGTTGTCATAGTGCTCCATATTTATCATACATTTTTGCTTGTTTTTAGTAAATTCTGCTTGGATCATAGCATTAAAACCCTTCTTCCTTGCATTTTAGATTTGGGGTGCCATTATTGGAGAGCGTTTACGCTTACCAAAATACCCATACAAAGTGTATAGAATATATGAAGCATTATTTTTCCCAGCAAAATGGGCCTTTTCTTCGGTTGTAAGCATCACATATCATATGTCTTGAGGTCTAGGGGGTGAAGGATCGGATAAGGTAGTGTATGGGTCATAAAGTTCATATCATTTTAGAGCACATGGTATATTTATGTCATTCACTGTTTAATCCAAAACTGATACTTAGTTTCTGGATAATCATAAGAGGTTGTGTTAGTGTGAGGTTTGTCTCCCATTACATGTTGGGGACATTTAGTTATTTTGCCAAGCCGAGCTAGATTTTGTGCTTGGATTTATGTTAACTGTTCATCATGTTATCTCTGAAGGAATATTGTACGCTCAGGTGTCCTTTTTTATGACTTGAATGATCTTGTTGAAGGTTTCTGGGCGTTTGCCTAACCTGGTGGTCAATGGTGGGAGGGTGGCCCTGGTGGAATTTCTCTGCCGAATGTCTAGGAGACTTTGGCGATTCTTTCTATAGTCTTATTGCGTGTTTTTATGGAATTGGCAACAATCTCAAACTGGTGTTTAGTTCGTCTTGAGGGGCGAAGTGTCATACACTTCAGTACTTAATGATGGCCTTACTGTTTTGGCAACCATTTCCGCAGAGTACGAGATGTGGATATGAAGCACGACTATGCCTTCGTTGTATGTATCAGCCCTTGGCTTGTCTCTAATTTTTTGCTTATGATTTACTCAAGGACATATCTTTTCGTTTGTTTAGAGAATATGCGTTCCCCTTCTTTTGTTTTTGCTTGCCCCTCAACTTCTTTCAACAGGAATTTAGTGACCCCCGGGATGCTGATGATGCAAGATATGGCTTAAATGGAAGGAGATTTGATGGAACTCATATCGTTGTTGAATTTGCAAAGGGAGTAAGTTGTAACTACATTGCTTTACCTTCATGCTGTTGCATTCAACATCTCTATGAGTTCATAATCTTTTAAATGTCTCGGGGTTTGTGGTGTTTTTTTTGTGTGCTCCATGTATTTATTTTCACTTCTTGAATGATGGGATTGCTGCTAATGGATAAGATGCGCCTGCTTTGTTGGTTTGACCTATTTTGCATGTGATGATGGTTTTGTGGTTTTGTTAATAGCATAGTGTGGCAATTTATTGATCTGCAAGTAATGTTTATGTTGGTGTTACCCTAATAGTAAAGCTTGACCTTTGTTGACATTGTAATATTTGTTAAAATTATGGCGCACTTAAGTGATGGTTTTTATGTAGGTGCCACGTGGTTCAAGGGAATATCTGGGTAGAGGTCCTCCTCCCGGATCTGGACGGTGCTTCAACTGTGGAATTGATGGTCACTGGGCGCGAGATTGCAAGGCTGGAGACTGGAAGAACAAATGTTATCGTTGTGGTGAAAGAGGTCATATAGAGAGAAATTGCCAGAATAGTCCCAAGAAGCTGAAGTATGTAGAGGATTTTCTTATTCCTCTTCTTATTTTACATTTTGGTATAGCATGGTAGGTTAGTACCTTGTCATCTCGTTCAGGTCATTTAGTAAAAATAATTTGGTCATATCGTAGACGTGGACGGAGTTATTCACGATCACCGGTGAGATCGCACTCTCCTCGTCGAGGTAGAAGCCGAAGTCCAAGCTATAGTCGAAGCCGTAGCTACAGGTTAGTATTTACCCTTTTGGTACCATCTTCACTGCTATATTTTGCGCTTTGTAGCTGAAAGAGTCAAGCATATGGTTTATGATGATTTCTCTACAGAATGAGCATCACTATTATTTGACAAGTACATATTATTTAGAACCCTTCTTGCTGTGAGAGCATCTCACTCAAATTTGTCTAAACCCCCTAAAAAATTCCTAACACTCTTTGGCAGTAACTATACATATTGACGTTTACTTGAATCAAATGACTCACTGAGTGGGTGTTTGTGAGTGATTCTAGAGATGTTTTTGGGATTCTGGGATTCTCATTTTGGGATTTTGAGGTATTTGGAATGCTAATTTTGGAATTCTGATTCTGAGATTTTGATTCTGGAATTCTCAAAATAGGCCTTTAGAGCCACAATCTCAAAAGTAACTCCGGAACTACTTTTGAGATTGTGATTTTGAATTCTAAAATTTTATTACTATTCTACCATTAAACTTTTTAATGATTTATAAATACTACCTCTATATAATTTACAGTAATGAATTATTTTTTGGGGCCAATCTTTAAACTTGATTAATGGACTATTTTTTGGTAATGTATTGTGGATTGTATTTTTTTTCTTGTAATGGAGATAATACATGGAGCTAATGTATTTTGGATTTTTTTTTGTCATGTAATTAAGGTAACGCGTGGAGCTAATGTGTTTTGAATTGTATTTTTGACATATAATGGGACTAACACATGGAGGTAGTATATTTTTGTATGTCGTGATAATAACAATGTATTAGAAGACGGTAAATATATTTTATACACTTTTATGATTATTGTATTTTAAGATTAACTCAATTTGTAAATATAAAAATTATTTAACTATATTTCAAAATACACAAGGGAGAATTTTCAAATATACAAATAATGAGCCACAATATAAGGGCATTATGGTTAATTATTCACCAACAATCTAATAATTTGATTAAACTATCAAACACTTCACAGATTCATAATCTATTTTACACAGTTCTACCAAACACTTCACAGATTCTAATTGTGAATTTTTTATAATCTAAAATTTCAGAATTAAAATTCTAAAATCCAAATCCACCTCAGAAAATTCCTCCCAAACACCATCTGACATTGAAATGACAAATCTTTTAAGGCCATTTTCTTTCTTCCAGATTTGCAGTTATGCCCTTAACTAATTTTTTACTAAGAACTCATGCATAGATTTGAATTTGACCAATGTGGACTACATGTCAAATCAAGCTTTTACTCCAACTTGGGTAATTGTTTGGATGAGGGTAGGAGGTAGTCTAACAACTATGTTATGGTTTTATTTGATGAAAGGAAAACTCTTACGGCAAGTATCTTGAACCCATTAAAATAAAGATATAAACTAGTGAGCAATAAAGAAACTATGAAATCCTCATCACATTTATCGTCTATTTTCCATTTTGTCTTTTCAAGCTAATCATTTATATCATCTATGTTCTGTCGCCAGCCGATCAAGATCTCCTCCACGACGAGGGCGGGTTATTGAGCGTGAAGAGAAACGACCATGGAGCTACAGTAGAAGCCCTGAGCCGAGCAGGGGAAGTCCACCTCCTTCAAAAGCAAGGAGGCGCAGCCCATCCCCTGAGGAGGACCTCATCAGAGAGAGGGATAGCCCTTCTCCTAATGGAGAGAGGATGGCATCTGAGAGCCCCAGAGCAGATAGCAGAAGTCCTGAAAGGGATAGTCCTGCTGCTGCTGATGGTGGGTATCAGAGCCCTGAAAGGAGGGATAGTCCTGCTGATGATGAGAGGTATGAGAGCCCTGAACAGGATAAAAGTCCAGCTGCTGCTGAGAGGTATCTGAGCCCATCTGAAGCTAATGGCGGCAGCCGCAGCCCTAGTCCTCGGGATGATAGAAGCCCTGTTGATGGTGATGATGATGACGACGATAATCGCCGTTTCCCTGGAGGGAGTGAGTCATCTTAATTTCCATGCGTTTGTCTTTTGCATGGAAACATGGAATCCTACTGCCCTTTTGTTTATAAGACTGAGCAATCGTGTTATAAATTTTGATTCTGGTAGGTTGGTTTAATTTATAATAGTACACTCCTGTTCTTTGTAACGATGTGATGGTAGTTAGCTGTCCCATGGTGCTTAAGTGATCAGGTAGGCAGAAGAGTGTAGCTCTTCTACTTTGAATTAGAGATCTGTAATATGCCTCTCTTTCCAAAATAAGGCAATTTCCTGTCCGCATGTACGTGAAGAAGCAGAACTTGGGTAAGATGCTGTCTTTACTAATAATGGTTGGACTTGGAGGCACATTGTGTCCCAAATACAGATGCGCTTATTCTGGGCTCAAAAAAGTGATTTGAACAATTTTTGTTGGTTTGTGGCGATCAGATTGGATATTGGTATGGAACCCTTCGATATTGGGGTATGAAACATGTTTGTTTCAAAAGAAGTATGATTATAAAAATTAATTTTGAATTAGATGTTTTGATTATATTACTCAGTATCTGATCCTTGCGAGTTTTTGTTTACACAAAATTTGACCAGTATCGCTTTTTGAGCTTGGGATGGTGCTTTTGTTGCGTCCCAAGATGCACTCTTCTGTTCCCAGAAGATGATTGTCTCAAACTCTAAATTGTGAGTCCATTCCCCGGAAAGAAAATTCTGTCTGATCCGACATGGGTAGCCACCTGATCATATTTGGTTTGTTAATTTATTAACAGGGGATGGTTGTGTCAAAATCCTAGTGTACATTTTAGTTAAAAAAAGACCCCACTGTGTATTTTTTTGAACGTGCAATTAATTTACTATTTCTTGAATGATGTGCTCAGGAATCTCTACATCATAAGAGAAGTCTTTCCATATTTTCTGAGTCTAAATTGCTAATATTTGTCGAGAACCATCTCACTTCACATGAGGTGATTATGACAACGTTTCTACACCTATTTGCAGCAGAGAGGAGATTGGTTATACTCATTCCTGAACCTTTTTCTTCGCCTGTTAACGTTGATGTATTTGATGGTCTGGACTGAAGAAATCATCATTGTAGCTGTAATGAAAGCGTACAATAATCTCGCGAAAGTAATCCAAGGAATAAACATAAAAAATCATGCCAGTAAGTCTCACAATTGGGAAATAGAGGTGTTCATCATTTGAGCACGAGGTTTTATCGCTTTCCATGCTCGCCATCTATCTATACTATATAATATTGTTGGGTGACTTTTCATGAGAGTCGCCTTAAAGTAATAAGTGACAAAATTCGATTGAATTGTTATCATAATTTTTAAGTAATGCATGTCATTTTATACTTGCACAAATATTGCATGAATCTTTTTGAATTCAAACTAAAAAACTTAGTATATTTTATTTATACATGTGTGTCAGATTAGATATTGGTAAAAAACTTACTACATATTTATATATTTATATAAGTAGGCATAATATTTTAAAAATTACACGGAGATTGATTTTCAAAATAAAAGTACAAATAAATATACAAATTCTTATGTAGAAAGAAATTTTAATCCGCTACTTCTTACAATCAAATAAATATAGAATCATATTATTTTTTTATCACTCTTGACTTGATTTTAAAAAGCTCGACCAGCTTCAAAGTCATGGAAGGCCAAAATCGTGGCTTCTTCTAGCATAATGTTTTCAATGATATCGGGTGGAAGATTTAGGAGTATTGAAAGTATCTTCTCCTTTTTTTTTTCTCAACTTTCGTTTACATTTTTATAAATATATTTTATGATAAATTTTTGTTAAAAATTATACGAATAATGGTTAAGATCAATTCTATAAATTCTCTAACCACAAAGTAGCATACGTCTGTCAATATAATTTTTAAAAAATATATAGTAATAATTTGTTCCGTAAATGAAATAATTATGGTGTTTCATTATTTATGATTTCAAAAGTTTTGAAAAAGAAAATTATTTCAAATTACATAAATTATCTATTGGTCATTTTCTTCCCTTTTCTCTTAATTTTCTTTTTATCAACACAACTTAAGAATTTCATGCTTATCAAAATAAATCTCTTACACGTGCGTTATAGACTAACTATGATTTCTTTATCATTTCACTATTTTTATGCTGATTAGTTCTTTTTGTACTTTATCTTTTTGCTCCTTCGTTGATTCTGCACAACTATATTTTATTAAATTTATTTTTATGACATTTAATTTATATACTGATTCAGTTGTATGTTCAAATATTATAAATAAATTAACTTTATTGCAGTCACATATACTTATTGACCCATGATATATTGTTGCAAGTATAACAGTACACTACAGTGAAATTCACTGTCAAAACTTTCAACTACATTTCCACTATCAACTTTTTCTATACTCTTTTCGAACTTCATTTCGACTTTCAACTACCATTTTGACTATCATTGCGAGCAAAGCCTTTTCTATACTTGTTCAATCACAAAATGCTAAATAAAATGTTTACGTATGAACTATACAAAAGCTTTTAGTTGCGAAATATAAGTGATGCTATTCGTTAAATTATGCCATCCAGAGGCCCAAGACCCAACTCATCCTCAATGTCATCCACTTCCTCAAAGAGTTTAAGAAACCGGGCTTGTTCTTGTTCCCTCTTTCTCTTCCGCCAATACTTGTACGTGACCACCGATCCAATAACAAAGACAACCGAAACCAAAATGCTGATTGTCAAAACTAGAGCCCAATGCATTCCTTTCCCTTCGTTATGTGAGCCAGAGGTGTGCTTGGATTCATTGGATTCTACAAAACACGAAAAAAGAACAGTCAAATTTAACTGAGTAAACATGTAAGAAACAAGTGCACGGATGGGTAAACAGAGTAACCAATGCAAGCGCAAGTTAGAAGACGCTAAGAGGATTTTTCAACTTCTTGGTTCAAACCAAGTGTTGAGCTTTTATATCGATATAATGGCCAAGAAACATGCCCATGGAGATGATCTTATAGGTTGGGGGACATGTTTGGATGACTTTGGAAATCACCACAAAGTAAAACCACGATGATAACGTAACCTGTGAATAAAGTCGTAAAAGAGAACCTTAAACTTATTCAACATAACATAGTCTCATGGACCTTCCATTACGTTTAATAAACTGAGACCCATTCCACAATACAAATTTCACCAACTGAACAACATAAGAAAAATGTTTTGATTCAACTAGTGTCCTGATTCACCAATGCAATTTCAAAACCAATTCTTTCCCAATCTAGTGATCAAATTGGCTCTGAGGCTAAAGTCCCATCAAATGACGTGGGTTGGTGTTGAGCGAGTGGTATTTCTTTTTAGTTTCCTATGCCTAGAAGTATGGGTAGCTTAAGACTCCTAGCCGTAGTGCCAATGTCTATACAAGCACTTAATTCCAAAGAACCAACAAGCTCCTCAACTTTTTCTCAAATCCTGATGCTTTGCCATAAGGATGCACAACAAATGAATAACTCTGTTTTTTGACCCATTATGTGGTCTTAATGCACAACAAAAAGGAATCAATGAACTAATTTTTTTTTTTTTTTTGAATCAGAATGAACTAGAAGTGATAGCTCAAAATTTGTACGTGAGTATTGAAATAAGTTCATCTTCACTGAGATGTCTCACGGATTCTGTGCTAGCCCCTTACTCTGGCAAGGCAGCCAAAGACCAGCCCCACAATGTTAGCTAAGACCAACTATATGGAATGTCTTAATAGGACCAATGGATGCTCAGTACTTACCGACTCCATGATGCACACACTTGGAACACCAAAAAGTAGCATTGAATTCCTTTTCCTTGAAATGTGTATATCTTCCATCAGTTTCGGTAAAATCAGAAGGGCAAAACTCCCACTCATCAAATTCATCTGACTTTAAGATATGTTCCTCGTAGAACCCACACCGCTTGCACTTTTCATTTGGAAAATCCGTCAAAGGCTGAAAATATGTGATCACAATTTCAACATTAGCTTCTTCATATTAATTCTTCATGCTCAAGGCAATAGATATCAGCATGTATATAAAAATCATAGAACTGCACCAGCTAAGGCACAGATTAGGCAGTCAGTACATGATAGCAGATGCATACACCAAATTAGTACTGTACTGGAAACTCGTATATAGCAGATGGATACACCAAATTAGTACTGTATTGGAAACTCGTATATAGAGAACCACTTGCACATCTTCCTCAAAATTAGAGTACAATATCGAAACCAAAGCTTCCTAGACAGATAAGGGTTCTACACTGGGAAATATCAGCTATAGCAGATGTGGTAGGTTGAAATTCAAAGAACGGGCCATGTACCACACCCAGTTTTGGAGTCTTAATCGCCTAAACAATTCAGGTACATTAAGAACTTTCTAGTTTTTCAAACTTGTATTTGCTAGGGACTTTGGCTCCAACATTACTCACACTTTTGTTGGTAATTATCTGTTCATTTGCATCTTGTCTGAATGGAAAAAAAGAAAAAGAAAAAGAAAAAGAAAAAATAGAGACCAGTGGAATCACTCGTTCGTCTGAAGCAAAGAATCATGTAATGTTATGACCCATAGTGCTGATAATCAAAATTTTAATTTTTGTGAAGGTTGTGACAAGCTGCAGTTGCTATATTTCCAGAAACTTATTAGTCAAAGAACACAAAATGAGAAAACTTCTCGTCAGATCTCCTAACAAACCTGCCAAGATTCTTCACCCTTGAAAGTATAAAAGATGTGTGTTTTCTTTACATCTGGCAAAACAGTCTTGTTCTCCCCTTTACACTGAAAGTAAACAGTTGGTTTGGCCAGCCACTCATGCGTTTTAAAAATTTCTATGGAATCAAGCGTGACAAATGCTGACAATATGGATCCTGCAAAAAGGAAAGAAATAAATCATAAATTTCAACAACTGGAGTACTAGACTTCTGGTAATGCTAATTAAGCCACAACTAGACAACCCAAAACCACAACTACCAAATATTCAAATGCATTAAGTCAAACAGTTGTCTAAGACGATGTCAACTCTCAAGGAATATGGATGTGGCCATAGATTTCAAAATGTTAAACTAATGAGACACGTCACTCCCCAACAAAACAAACTAGCGAGAGAGTTTTTCGATTCATATTCAAAATAATTGATCTAAAAAGCGAGAATTATGATAGCAACATGCTGAACTACGATACAAAATGACTAGAACCCTATCTAAATCATTCCTTCACGTATACATTAAATGCATTTGACTGCTTATACTACCTCCTAATAGCTCAAGTCAACAGAAGCACAAGGAATGACAAAAACTGGCACTAACAAATAACAGAAAAGCAGATAAAGTAAGCGATACATTTTAGGTCAGCTTTTTCCAAACTTGTTTTCTGAGCAGTCACTGGAAAGGAAAATTGGCAGCGTGTTAGACCAGTTGGAGAAAACTAAATACAATAGATAAAAACTTTAAGTTCCCACAGTTTTTAGGCAAGATTCTTAATATCTTCACAATAAGTTGGACACCGACTCCAGTTTAAATCATCCAAATTAGTAATGAGCTTTGATATTCGCTTTTCCTCATGGGATCAGTTTTGTCACAAAGGGTATGGGAAAAGAGACAAAATTTTTTTTTATAAAAAATGGTTTCCTTTGGCATGCAATTTTGCAATTCTCTTTATATTCCCTCGTGCTCTATGAGAAATGAACCACAACACAAACGTGCTCTCTCTCTCTCTCTCTCTCACACACACACACACATGCACACACAAAGGGAATAAAAGCTGCAAATTGAAAGCCAATACAAACAAACCCATGTCTCAGCTTCAATTACACAGCCTCGCACTTCCTACCTATGATCTCACAAATCAAATGCAATATAACTATTGGGAATTCAAAGGGTGTGAATGAAATGGGACACCGGAGGGTCTTGGCAACCAGAAGGTCTCGGTCGTTTTACACCCCAAGAGTCACCATGATGCCCCATGATGTCCATTATCCTCATTCATGCAATTCATGGTTGCAAGCTCAAAGGTCTTGGTGGTTATGAAATGCAAAGGTCCCTCATGGTTCTATTTATACCAAACTTGTTATTGGTTTTTGGAATACACGAATTTCCGTCTACAAAAAACTTCCTGTTTATTTATTCTAAAGAGAGGAGGCGGAATCAAACCTTCAACACTCACGGTGAGTCGGCGATTTTGTCTTAAAGGGACTGTTTTAAACACATGACTCAGTTCGATTTGTTTTTCAATTAGATTTTCATTTCTGTTCATTATTCTCATGCGATGTATATTCGATTTCAATGATTAATAAAATAGATGTATGTTTTCTGGCATTCCCGTGTGTTATACAAATCCGTTGCACTACACTTTTCCTACAAAAACAACAGTTGGACTCCTAGCCCTGATGAATTTCACCTACCTTCAGATATAATCTTCTACTCTCAGGGCAATTAACCCCTCCTAAACACACACACACACACACACATACGCAAGAAGCCTCTAACAACTATGATCATTCAAAATTCATCTCCCCATTAGTTTAACAAGCAACTACAGCTATATTTACTGCGTCCGGACCACAATAATAAATAAAAGTAGCTCATATTTGACAAAAAGTAAAACTAAAAATCATAAACAACTCAACCATTGTAGGGGAACCAAATCCGAAAATTCCAATTCATATAGTAACAGCAATCTGAATTAAACTCCTAAACACGAGCGCGCATATTCACATATCTACAGGTCTAGAAGAATTACCAGGAAACCAGCTCAGAAGGACCGAACACAAGAGAAAGGGATGAAAAGCCCTAACATTCAACCGATACCGTAACGACATAGGGGATTGGGTAATTATCGAAAAGCCGATCGACCGTTGAGTACGTGACTCTTCTCCCTCCAAGCCGACGGTGATGAATTGCGGCTGTTCTCAGACAATTGAGAGCTCCCCGACAAGATATGAGAGAGAGAGGGAGAGGGAGAGGAGAGGGAGAGGGAGAGGGAGAGAGGGAGTCGTTGATCGGTTCGCGCGCTCTTTCAACTGTCGTAGCGACTTGGTAGTTAATTATCGATCTTAATAAAAAAATTTAAAGATAAAAATTATATGGTCAAAGACTCAAAACGTTTAACGAAAAAAGTTTATAAACAATAGGTTTTCATTTTTTTTTTT
>JABCMJ010017323.1:0-14778 GCA_014822125.1 Arbutus unedo
CCTGGTATGAGGATATGTACTCGAGTAGAATACTAATCCGACAAGGAAGGGACCTGCTAGTTTATAAATTTGAAATTATGATTTGTACAACAATTGAAACTACTAGTTTGTGAGTTTGAAATTATTATTTGTTTTCTTTAAGATTGGGAATTCTCAGTTGAATTTGCATGTAGATGCTACAAATGTGTTTTGTATGTATTGAATTTTTAGGCTATTTAAGTCTTTCTTTTGTATGCTTGTAGCTATCGAGAGATTGACGATTTGTATAACAATTGAAACTGCTAGTTGTGAGTTTAAAATTGTGATTTGTTTTCTTTAAGATTGGCAATTCTCAATTGACTTTGCATGTAGATGTTGCAAACGTGTCTTGTATGTATTAAGTTTTTAGGCTATTCAAGTCCTTGTGTTTGTATGCTTGTAGCCATGGAGAGATTGAGGAGGGGGTTGCCATAGTTATTGGTTGTTGATATTTGTTGCCTAATTGTTCATGTTTTGGTGCAAGCAATGAGATGTGGATACTGTTGTTTTAAACAAAGAAGAGAAATGGATGTGGATACTACAATAGGACCTGGATACTACTATGTGAAACAAAGTCACTACAGAATGATACTGTATACTAAACAAAGCCATTGATACTGCTATTTGAAACCGATGAAGCATGAAATACCAAAAAGAAGAGAAACTAGCATTTTAGTTCACTTAAAAAAAAAACTTTCAATATCAACTACAGAGACTTTTTATGGACAAATTTTTAGGAGGAATAAAACAACATGAAACAAAGTTAAAGAGTTGACTAAATCAATATTACTGGCAAAATAAAAAAACCAAAGAGTCCAACAACACCAAGAAGCAACATAACCAAAATACCATGGTGCAAAGGATTCAAATTTTAATTGCCATCGCAAAAAATTAAACATATAAATAAAGAAACAATTCGGTTGACACCAATAAATTCAAAAAATATAAACAAAGATACAACTCCAAATATCAAATCTTATCACATAGATAAGCAAGAAGGCAAAATAGACAAAAACAACCAAAATGTCACCTCTTAACTTGCACAATCTCATATACACTTGGAACTCTTCAAACAATTGCATTTTAGTTTTCTAAATTAATTGGATCTTCATTAGGATCGTAACTCATCATGCCAATATGTGGTCCAATCAATTGGAATGCCTAAAATTAAAAATCAATTTGTCACGTGCGTAGAATGGAATGGAATTTAAAATAGGCAAATACTAAAAAAAACAATGCATACTCACAGTAAAATTTACACTCTCTTATGTAAAATTTTTGTCGAATTTCATAGGATGAGTTCGAATATTTTGAATCTCCATATCTCCATTTTCTACCAAACCCAAGTCATACATATTTTCAAATGAATACCATATTAGTGTGAATAAAAAGAAATTTATTTTTTCATTCTAATGTAATATGACTACAAGTTGTTTATCATACCAGTCTAGCTTGAAAGTTTTTGCTTGATTACCAAACCTTCCTAATGATTTTTTCAATTCTTGGTTGTTTTCTATTCATCAGAGGTTGTCCTCTTAGGCGACCTTTAATTGGATCATCAATAGAATTTTTTTTTTTTTATCTTTTGAACTTACAATACCATCTTGTATATTGATGGATATAGGCCTATTACTTAGGCACTCATCATCACAAACTTCAATGTCCGCTATTGCTTCTTATAACTTAGCAACCACCCTCTCACTCTTGGCCTCGGAATCCATGGCGTCGTCAGTGGCCGCATGGAAAACAGTCAACATATTGTCTTAGCGACACCATTCGGACTTGCAATCCTAATTCGCGTAACTAACTTTGACTTTTGTGTGACTCTCACCAAATTTCATGTCTTCCGCTATCACAAATTTTGAAATACAATCATTTGTCTTTACAAAACTCAAATTGCATGCAATCTTACCCACTAATTCTACTCGAAATTTCTTACATTTAGCAATTGTGTATGCTTTTCTATATTGATTTTCAAACCTGTAAGTGGGCACATTTTTAACTTGAACATTGAAACAATGTGCGTCTTTCTCTTCCTCCTTTTGCACCTTTTTATGCAAGACATTCTCATATTAATAAATCATAGACAACATTATGTTGGAAATTTAAAAAGTTGATGTGATTGAATTGGGACACTAGAAGGTCTCGTGACAACTAAAAAGTCTCATCTATTATGCATCCTAAATATCTCCACTAATGCCCTCCACTTTCTACCATTCATGGTTGAATCCTTAAGAGTCTTTCGGTTACTACAGTCCAAAAGTCTCTCTTGGTTCTATAAGTACCAACTCATTTTTGGTTTTAGAGGGACTAATATTACTCATGAATTTTGTGTCTAATGAAGTACTCCTAAGTTCGTTCTTCAAGTGAGCGAGAGTCGGACACGAGTAAGTTTGACAGACGAATGAGCTTAGGTGTTACCTAGTTTGTGAAGTCATTTTACCATGGGAGATGACGCCAAAGCTATTCTCAAACGCCCATAGTGAGGTGGCAATTTAGTCTTAAGGGAATTGTGTTGAACATAGGACTCAGTTTGGTAACATTGTTATCGTTTTGTATTGTCTATTCTTGTTTTGTATTGTTAATTTGTTTATGTATTGTTGATTCGTTTATTAATAAAAATAGATATATATTGTTTGGATTTTCAATTGTCTCTTTCAAATCCGTCGCGTAATATTTTTCCTACACATTAGAAAGACTATATTTACTTGAATCATAAGATCTGTACCCCTTTAAATTTTCAAGAACTTTTTTCATGATATGCCAAAAGCACCATTGATCTCGGGTATTTGGAAACATGATACTTATCGCATTTTGTATGGCCCCACATTGGATTGTGATTATGGCATTAGGAGAAGAATCAGATATGTAAACAACCCAAGTCTTAAATAACCATACAAAGGAAGTTGTGTCCTCGCGTAATAGCAAACCACATCCAAACAATATTGATTGACCACGATGGTTTACGCCTACAAAAAAGCGAAAGGCATATCGTACCTGTTAACAAAGTAAATGGTGTTAAATGTTACCACATCACCAAATTCTTTGAATGCCTCCCTACTCCTCACACTGGCTATGAATTGCCTTAACATCCCCTTCCTTGAGTTGTAAGCGCCTCACTTGATCCATATAATTCCTTGCATCATTTTCTAACCAACTCATATTTTCATGCTTTTCTGTCTCGATCAACCATGAGCTAATAGTCTTATTTATTCTTATTCCCGTTGAGTAATTTAATTCCAATGTCCTTTTAGCTTGTGGTTGAATAATCCGATTGAACTTCAGGTATCAAGCGTTGATTGGGCACATTTCATGATTATAATTAAGTTTTATTGTATTCAACATTCAATTTTTATTGGTTTGCAAAGAGACGTTTATTGATGCTTTACATTCCATTTTTACAGTTAAATGGGACTGAATTGGGTTGAGTGCTTTTATTCTCAGCTTTCCACCAGTATGATAACAATAGGTTATATTAGTTTTTGTCCATCCTCACGCTCATCTTGTAATGATGACAAAACGTTGCCCTTTGGCATAACTAGCATAATATTCATGAACTTTATCTTTTGAATTGAAAGGCATTCCAACCATAGGTTCAGTTACCTCCTCTGAATTCGGATCTTCTTCCATGGCCAAATCCTCACAATCAATTCTCAAAATAATTATAGTATCATCTTCGTTGCATTCATGCAAGATTTTATTTTATTTTTTTCTTTTTGAAAGACAAACAGATAATATATTAGAAATGGATGAGAGAAACATAGGATTTGGTAAGCTTCCAACCCACCATGAACTCCACAAGAACAGAACACAAAAAAACATCTCCACAACCATAAAAAGCTAAAAAATAGCAGAAACAAGCAGCCCCACAGCTAAAATCAAGCAGCCCCACAACTAGAAAATAGCAGCCTAACTAGACAAAGGGAAGCAGCATCTCCACAAAAAAAAAAAAAGCCCTCAAATCAAGACACCACATTGGGTAATACCACTTGTATTATACATGATCGCATGAATAGGGTGGTGATTATCCTTAAGCCTCTCACAAACTCCCTAAATCCAACGAGGCTTGAATTCTTTGAAGAAAAACTCCCAGTTGACATCTACTTCTCTGAAGATCACACTATTTTTAGCAATCCACACTGAATACATGAGAATAGATGGCAAGGAATGCCACAGTGCTACTGATAGTTGAGTGGATCTCTTCCTAAACTTGCACCTTGCCTACCATGCTAACAACTATGTTCGTTCGCTTGTTTGGGAAATTTTTTCCCAAACAAGTTTTTGGAAAAAAAAATTTCAAATATTTTTACTTTTTTCCCAAACAACTTCATCTCTCTAGAAGAGAGAGAGAGAGAGAGACCTCGAAAATGTCAAAAGAATTTAACTCCCAAATATTTTCTGAAACACTTATACTAAATAACATCTCAGAGTTTTTTGTCCCAAAAATCGTTTTAGAAACACTCAACCGAAAACACCTTGAGATTGATCTCGAAGTGGCCTAGCTCAACCCCACCAAGCCAAGCAATTGCACCAAATACCCCATACCTTATGACAGTGCAGAAGAAGATGATCTTGTGTCTCCAGGGCTCTCTCGCAGAACTTGCATTATGCTTGTTGCTCACCAAAATACCCCTCTTCAGTAACATCTTCATTGATTTCACCCTGCTTTTCCAAGCCAGCTAGGTGAAGAATTGCACTTTTGGAGGGCAAAACTTGTTCTAAAGGCAACTTTAAGGTTTACATAAGATAGATGTTGAGACTCCTCAATAAAGCAGTACATAGATTTAACAGTGTACTCTCATGTTCCTTCTATAGTCTTCCCTTTCCAAGTAACCTTGTAATGTACTCCTGAATCAGAGAACCCATTGTTTAAACATACCTCAGTCAAGGCCTGCAGGTCCTCCTTTTTCCATTCAAATATATTCCTTCTAAAGGAGATATTCAATTCCAAGCCCGAGGAGGTAAAACCTGAAGCTAACTGTAAGGTTTTTTTATTTGCTAATTGGAGTAGCTTGAGGATCAAGGACATAAAGGGTTCCCCACTATTAAGCCATTTATCTTGTCAAAACTTTAGCTTGAGGCCATTCCCAACTCTAAAATCCACATCCTCCATGAATTTTGCTAGGAGCATAGGGTTAGTCTGTCTCACTTTGCAAATCCTTTTCCAGATTGAAGATCCCTTTGAGTTTTCTCCCTCAGTTGGAAACCAAGAATCAACAGACAAAGAGCAAGTGTCCCACACAACCAACCTCCAAAGATAGTTTTTTGCGTAGCATACCTCCACCACCACTTTTGAAGCAAGGCTAAGTTCATCCACTTATTACAAATGATACCTAGACCTTTGTAATCTTTCCTGCAAGTCACTTAATTCCACCTAACTAAATTAAGTTTCTGACCTTCTTGATTACCCCCAAAGGAAATTTCTCCTTATCCTATCTATCTTCTCAGCCACTGCAACAGGAAGCCTAAACAGAGAAAGATTTATTGATTGGTAAACTTGATAACACAGATTCAATCAAGACCAATCTCTCCCCCCAAATGACAAAAGTTTCCTTTTCTAAGCTATCAACCTCCTTTTTAGTTTTTCAACAATTGGATTCCAAGTTTGAACTCTAGATGGGTTGGCCCTCAATGGTAATCCCAGGTACTTAATTGGAAGTATTGCTTGTTGGCACCTCAATAAGTTAGCACATGATTGAAAATATGAATTCCAAAATTTCTTATCTTTCCATGCTTCTACATACAACAAAAAATCAACGCGATTTACAAAAATACCCTAACTTTGTACCCTTATAAAAATACACAACATGAGAGCCAAAAATGATAAAGTAGTAGATGATGGCCAGAGAAAAAAACTGATTATAGAGTAAGATCTCTTCTCACATTTGGTGCCTGATTATCTATCACTTGAGATTATAGAGTGATCAGAATAACAATAAGCTCTGACACGGCGAATGTATGTTTTGTCCCATTCTCTATGAGGGTTTGTGAATATTGTTACTGTGGGTCCGTGACTGTATGAGATTGATTTCAGTAGAGAGAAAATTTAGAGAAAGATGAAACGGCTTCCCAGAACTTGAAATTGGTTAAGGATAAGTCTACTAACACATCAAGTTGCACATCATGCTTATGTACCATATTATTATAAGACAAAATATAAAAGCGGATTCCATAAATTTTGGTATGTGTTCAAATTAATGAATGCCACATCGACATGATGTGCAACATAATGTTTTATTAGCATTACTCATTGGTTAAAAACAGAAATCACGATCAGGTGTTTGGAAGGATTAACAAAAAGAGAAAAGAGATTAAAATTGATTGGTGCCTAATTTTTGTCCAAATTTTGAAATGGGTTTAAGAGAGTGAAGGACCCAAAAATTCAACCACCTACGCTCCTCATAAGATTAGTACATTATTTGTAACCCTTTTATGTATCCATTAATAAATTGCCGGCCATTAAATGCATTGTCGAAATATTAAACATAGCACGCAAATGGCGCGTTGCTGTTGAAGAAGGTACATTAAAAGAAGGTAGGGGAACTACTCACTTAAAGAAGCCGATGAGAGAGAGAGAGAGAGAGAGAGAGAGCTGAAGTCTGATTCCCACACAATTGGCTGTTTCTTGAAATTAACCCATGCATGTGTAAGAATTATGGGTGCTCCTCAAGCATGTCTCGTGACGTACAACCAATTATAAATACTCTGACCAATTTAGTGGACCTCTCAAATGACACAACCAATTAGGGGTCGTCTCTCTCTCTTCGAACATATTAATGGATCAAATCTTACAACAAGATAACCAAGCATTTACTTACTTCTGCTTTATGAGAGGCTTTTCGTTATCAACTTATATTAATTTCAAATTACTATATATAACTATTTAAATTTAATAAAATAAACAAGGAAATCATTAACTTAGAATCCTAAATTATTTAGTGCTCACTGTTTCACATATAAAAATCGAGAAGTGCTACAAATTCAGAAAATTTACTCAGAAATTTTTCCGAATTCAAAAATTAATGGTTATGATTCACTTGAATTTTTGAATTCGAGAAAATTTCTGGATAAGATTTTTGGGAATCTAGACTTTTCCTATAAAATCACCTAGAGTACTCATACGTCAACCAAGCAGAACAAATCAATATTATTAAATTCAAAGGAAGATAACATCCTCAACAATTTTTGTTATTTGATAATTCAAGTTGTTTGAGTTAATTTACAGTGAAATTAGTATTTTAAAATTTGTCGAGGTATTTCTAAATTGACCCCATGATCCTAAATTATAAAAAATTATATGTTTCAAGTACCTGCATAATGCATTCATTCATCATGTTTCTACTATGTTCTTGACAGTTACTTTTGGGTCTATATTTAATATTATTCTACAAAAATCTTTTTTCATTTTCGTTCAACAGGGTAAAAATTTATGGAAAAATCTTCGAACACAGATGTTCCAGATATATTGTATGCAAATCGTTGCATCTACGTGGGATCCACAAATTATTAAAGACACCACGTGCATCCAACGATTCTAGCTAGACACATCTGTGTTCCTAGTATTATTCAAAATTTATTCATTACTCCATTAGAGTTTTAAGAAGTCTGCATGGTAACAATTGTAAAGTGTATTCTTTTTTTTTTACCAAAAACTTTTATTAAATACAAAGTTGAAAAGTCTAACTATAACAGCAGTAAACCCAGACAACATGCGGTCAAAATTCAGCAACTTAATACTTTTGGCCACTTTGGAATTTATCCGATCGTTTTCACTCAAGGCCCCAATGACTAGTCAATAATTTAAGTGAACAGTCTTCCAAATTTTATTACAGTTTAGTCTTAAGCTGATCAGATATCTCAGTTATAAAAAAAAAACCTGTTTGGTTTGCTTACTGATCTATGTATTCTTCAAAATAAATACTAATTAAACAAATATGCTTGTTTTATTGAAATGGGTTGCTAATTTGTTTAATCAATAAAAGCTGAATATTCTCTCTTTTAAATAAGTAAAAGAGCAAAGGAGATTCTACACTAGCAAGCATAGAAAATGACTTTACCAAATTCATTGCACGACTTACTTCAGTGTTAAAATTCAAAAATATCAAGATTGTTTCACAATTGCAGTGTCATTTTTTATCGAATCACATATCATATACAATTATTGTCCACCGAAAAATGATACCTAATATTTTTTCAGATATTAAATAAAAATAAGAAATTCAAACTTAATGTTAAATAACTTTGCCAGAAAATATTAATATCAAGAATAACTCGCTAGTGGACACTGTTTTTAAAATTTTAAAAAACTTTTGACTTTGGAGTGATATATAACTTAGGGTGGACTTACTTTTATAATTAAACCAAAGATATGCCAGATGATTTTACTTAAAATAAGCAATAAATAAGCATGTATTTAGTGGGGGTAGTAGCTTATTTCTTTATTCCTAACTTTGCTTTTATTTATTGATAGGAAATAAGTACAAAGCCGACCAAACGAGCCTATTCCGGAAAAATGATAGAAGATGGTCATATTTGTTAATAAAAAGGGTACTTTAGCGAAAACTACAAACTGAGGAAAATTGGGGGAGAGGAAAAACAAAACAACAACGAAGAACTGGGAGAGAGAAGAAATGAATAACTGCAAGAGAGAAGAACCGGAAGTGAGAGAAACGAAGAACTGCGAGAAAAAAGAAATGAAGAACTGACGCGAACGAAGAACTGACGCGAACTGACGAGTACATCGAACCACATTCTGCTTCATATTAACAAAATTTGGTATAAGTGTATCTAAGATTTTCCGATTAACAAAATCGCCTTGTTCGATTCTATGTTTCCTTCGTATATAATGCTAACTTATCTATTTTATGTGACTTGTTGCTAATTTTTACGAAAAATCAATGAAAATCAGTGATAACCTTATTTGTTTTCATTTGTTTTGCGTATCTCTACATTATATTTTGGAGTTTTTGGTTCATGTGGATCATTTTCGAGTTTCGTTCATTCAATTTTGTTATATGTACAGATAAGTTTATCTGTTTTGATTTATGTACCCTAAGCAAAATACATAAGAATTATTAGAACAGAACTATAAAATAGATAATCTTTATCTAATATACAGATACATAAAATAAATGAAAACAGATAAGCTTATATGTTTTGATATTACGGAATACAAATTAAAACAGGTAAGCTTATCTATTTTGTTATATGTACCCTAAAACAAAATACATGAGAATGATTAGACTGCACTATCAAACAGGTAATCTTTATCTGTCGTTATATAATATACAGATACATAAAATAGATAAGCTTATCTGTTTTGATTTATGTACCCTAAAGCAAAATACATAAGAATTATTAGAACAAAAGTATAAAACAGATAATCTTTATCTGTTGTTATATAATATACAGATACATAAAACAGATAAGCTTATCTGTTTTGATTTATGTACCCTAAAACAAAATACATAAGAATTATTAGAATAGAACTATAAAATAGATAATCTTTATCTGTTGTTATATAATATACAAATATATAAAACAAATGAAAACAAATAAGCTTATCTGTTTTGATATTACGGAATACAAATCAAAACAGATAAGCTTATCTGTTTTGTTATATGTACCATAAAGCAAAATACATAAGAATGATTAGAACAGAACTATCAAAGAGGTAATCTTTATCTGTCGTTATATAATATACAGATACATAAAACAGATAAAGTTATCTGTTTTGATTTGTGTACCCTAAAACAAAATACATAAGAATGATTAGAATAGGAGTATAAAACAGATAATCTTTATCTGTTGTTATATAATATACAGATACATAAAATAAATGAAAACAGATAATCTTATCTATTTTGATATTACAGAATACAATTTAAAACGGATAAGTTTATCTGTTGTTAATTCAGTACTCATTTCAATCATTTTGTCGATTAAAACAGGTTAAGTCTAAATGCTACTTCCCAATTCTCCCATATCCATTTGGTCTCTATCAACTTTATAATGAAAACAAATAAAGTTATCTGTTTAATTTTTCATATGTATCTTTTCATGTGGTAACAACAAATAAGGTTATATGTATCAATTTGTCTTGTAATATGAAAACAAATAACCTTATCTGTTTTCATTTATTTTGCGTATCTGTACATTATATTTTAAAATTTTTGGTTCATGTGGATCAGTTTCGAGTTTTGTTCCTTCAATTTTGATGTGGTCATGTGTTCATACTATACTTAAGCAAATCCTAATTTATATAGTAACAACAGATAAGGTTATCTGTATTAATTTATCTTGTAATATGAAAACATATAATTTTATCTGTTTTCATTAATTTTGCATATCTGTACATTATATTTTAAAATTTTTGGTTCATATGGATCAGTTTCGAGCTTCTTCCTTCAATTTTGATGCGGTATGTGTTCATTCTATACTTAAACAAATCCTGACTCATTTTAATCATTTTGTCGATTAAAACAGATTAAGTCTGAATGCTATTTCCCAATTCTCTCATATCCATTTGGTCCCTATCAACTTTATAATGAAAACAGATAAAGTTATCTTTTTACTTTTTCATTTGTATCTGTTCATATAGTAACAACAGATAAAGTCATCTGTTTTAATAAAATAATATTAAACAGATAATATTTATCTGTTTTAAAGTTGTCCTCTATATTTTCTACAGCAATGGAAGAATCAATACGCAAAACTAAACATTCTGAGAAAGCATTGAATGTCCAACCATTAGTTATACAACCGATACCATTAGAAATTACTAATACTCCACATAGGAAGAGTGATAAACAAAAAATGAAAAGAAAGGAAAAGAAGATAAGAAGCAAAAGAAGGAAGCCAAGGACAAGGAACCTGAAAAGATTCAACGAGGATCAAAGAGACGTGTATTGCAATTGCCCATGAAGAAAACAATGTCAAAAAAAAAAAACAGAAAACCAGTAATCCTCAAATAGAAGAAGAACATGACGTGCAAATAAAACAAGAGTACAATGTGTTGCAATACTGTTCTTCCCTTGCAGCATTGATCCGGCTTATGAAAGATGTTACCTTCACTCGTGCTCAAATGACTGAAATCAACAAATCACCATTTTTCAATCTTATACAATCAGTGATATCAAGTAAGGTGACTGAGCATAATGTTTGGAAGTGCGAGGTGGATGCAGTTAAGATCATTACTACATACCAGAGGTGGAAAGGCAATTTCAGAATTAGACAAAAAACTATAAGCCTCACCGATCGAGACATAACATTGATCTTTGGCATCAAATCTGGATCCAAAAAAATTCAACTATCAAAGCACACCATTATGCCGACAATAGACTTTGTTAGAATGGTTTTCGATACAAAAGATACGATGAAAATTGTACAACTGAGAGAGTACTTCCTGAAGGTAGTGAAAGTAAAGTAAAAAAAAAGTAACGAATGATGTGTCAAGATTTTTAACACTCTTCCTCATTGCAACACTTTTTTTGTGCAACCACGGGACCAATAATCAGTTGGTCATATATCAAGTATGTTGAAGACCTTGAAGAGTCAACATCTTATGCGTGGTCAACATACATCAAAGACTTTCAGATACAAAATTTGGATGAAAAGTTTGACACTCCGAATACAATAAACGGATGTGTCATTGCTCTTCTGGTAATAATCTTTCTTGCTTAGTCTCTAATGATTTTCACTTCTAAACAGAATTATAAATACACATGACTAACTAGTTCTCTATTTGTTTCTTGTTCTTTAATACAGTATTGGTTGTGCAAACATGTGAACTTGCTGCCAGCGCAATCTGACTATGACTTTCCAAGGTTTCTAAAATGGAGATTGCCTGATATAACTGCGTCGCTCAACCAATCACCATTGGAAACTATTGATCCACTCAAAGTATCTATTATGGGTATTATTATGTATTTGTCATAATAGATAAAGCTATCTATTTCAACATACTCATTGCTTCTTTTTTCTCATTAAGGTGAATGAAAATGAATTAGAGCTAACCATGGAGGAAAAAAAGAACTTGACAATAATTGATCTTGGCAGTCAAGAATTAATGGAATTGGAAAGTCAAAAGAAAACAGATTGTGGCCAAGACAATGCTGGAGAAAAATAAGCGCTTGAAATGCTGATAGCTCAACTCCAAAAAGAAAACGAACTTCTAAGAATTGAAAATTGTAAAGAAAAAAATATAAACGCTAAAATCCAAGAGGATAACAAAATTCTAACAGTTGAGAATGAAAAATTGAAAAAAGTGATGGATAAAAAAGATAACACAATTGTCATGTTGGAGAAGACAATTGAACTTCTTGAAGAAAAGGTTGATCGCAATGAGAATGGAACTACTGCTGATCAATCTGACAACCAAGATCAAGTTGTTGGTCTTGAAACTGAAATTGAGTCCATTTTACTTGAAAAGGACATCTTTGAGGAATAGAAGAAAGAAGAACTGATTGAGAGAAAAATTGAGGTTGGCTCAATCTTACTTGAAAAAGAAATTGTTACTGAACAACTTGAAGAATCAGAACGACATAACTCTGTACTCAATGAAGACATCCAAGATTTGTCAGCACATGTACTCATACAACAATACAAGGTAACCTTCTGTTCTATGTAACAACATATAACCTTATCTGTTTTAAATTGTATTTTGTAATATCAAAACAGATAAACTTATCTATTTTCATTTGTTTTATGTATCTGAATATTATATAACGACAGATAACGATTATCTGTTTTATAGTTCTGTTCTAATCATTCTTATGTATTTTGCTTTATGGTATATATATCAAAACAGATAAGCTTATCTGTTTTAAATTGTATTATATAATATCAAAACAGATAAGCTTATCTATTTTCATTTGTTTTATGTATCTCTATATTATTTAACAACAGATAAACTTATCTGTTTTATAGTCTGTTCTAAATATTCTTATGTATTTTGCTTTAAAATAACAATATTTACAATTATCTATTATAATTTTTCTAATGTATCTATATATAACAGAGGAGAAGAACATCTAGAAGACCTCAGAAAAAATATAAGAATACAAATATTGAAGGCTCTTCTCTGTGAATGGTTTCTGAAGATCAAATAAACAAAACGATCAGCGAGACAATACACCAGTCCTTGCAAGATAGTACTGCATCCGTTGTTCCGGTCAAGAAGAAATACAAGCAAATTAAGTGTTCATCTTTGGTCAAGGGTGTCAAGAGCAAAGATGATAGAGTACAAAAGAAAGAAACTGACTTTCACGAATGTGACCCGAGGGTGAAAAGAAATAAAAAATACAATGCAGACAAAAAGGGGGCAGAGAATGAAAAATCACAAGAAGTTGAAATATCAGAAAAGAGAATAGTATTTCCAAATAAGTTGAAATTGTCATCAATGCTATCAGATCAAGACGTGCAGTTATTAAATCAAATATATGAATGTGAAAACGGAGATGATAAGTAAGTAAAAAAAATAGTACTAGTTGTAAGTCCATAAATCCTAACCTAATTATTTTTTTTCTTTTATTATCACAGTGTTGCCATTTGGACCAGATTCGACAATAATGACAGTGTATATTTGGAAGACATGATTCAACTATTGAACAATGGAGACGTTGAAAATGCTGTAAGACATCTCACTTTTACATCGTGTCAAATAGTATATTTATCTAATAAAATTTTTAACTTGAAGCTACATCTTTTAGTTCATTGATGGATATCAATTCTTGTTTCGACAAATCCAAGAAAATACATTAGAAGGCAAATCATTCTTCTTCACATGCACATGCTGGGTAAAATAATAACACTTTCTCTCTCTTGGATTGTCTGCACATGTATTGACTCAACATCTGTCATTTCGCATAATATCACGTTATCTCTTTATCATATATATAAACAGATAAGATTATCTATTTTCATTTGGCCTCTATATATTTGCATTATATAACACAGATAAATTTATCTATTTTTATTTATTATCTCTATCTCTGCATAACATGAAAACCCATAATCTTATTTGTTTTTATTTGTTCTATGTATCTCTACATTAGATAACAACAGATAAAATTATCTATTTGTGTTATGTAATTTGACATAAATTATCTGCTCTGAGTTTACCATGTTTGTAATACTTTTTTGACCCAGTCATTAATCAACTAGAAGAAAAACAGTATCCGAGGCCATCTAATTGACAGAAAGTTGAGTTTATTCGACCAAAGGTACCGCCAATCAAACAGTCGCTACCGATACATGGTATTCCCTGTGAATTCGACAAGAAACAGAGGTGGGCATGAGAATCCATAACATTGGACTCTCCTTGTGTATGATATTCTTGAGGGAAGCTGGGTGTACTACAACCCTAAAAAATCAAGGAAGAACATACAAGATCCATATTTACAAGATGCATTGCTAGTGGTACAAAATCCTTAGTTTAATTTGATTTATATCCTCATATGTCACATTTTAAATATGAAAGAATAACTTTGGTGCTTTGAAAATGCAAAAAATATATGTGGAACATTACATGAAGGTGCTATATGAGGAGAGGATGGAAGGCCCTAGTTTTAGCCTCTCATTATCAAATATGATTTTTCAAGACCAGAATTTCAATGCTCTAATCTTCTCATTTGAACAATCACCACAACAATTAAATACATAGTAAGCGTATTCCATTAATTAAATCTATCCCTTGGTTTATAATTCATATATCTCAACACATGTTTTATACAATATTTGCAGTGTTGATTGTGAATAATC
>JABCMJ010017325.1:0-17213 GCA_014822125.1 Arbutus unedo
TAGGATTGATTCAATTTAAGGGCTGAGATTTATCCAAAGGGTAAAGGAGTCACCGACTTCTCTCATCACTTCCGCCTCCACCCACATACTGCATAAAACTGTGATTAATTCTATAAATCATCAACTGCTATAAATCATCCTAAATAGAGACCCAAAAAAAAAAAAAAATTCAAGATTAATTCTAGCCCAAACTGTTATAAGTAGTCTCATGAGTATAGAATTTGAAATTATTTGGTTTTGTGTTATTTTCTCTGCTTCGTTTCCTATTTTAGTTCTTCAAGCTCAATTTATTCTCTCATCACTTGATAATTTTTTTTTCATTTTAGGCATCTTCTTGGGACTTTTAATCATAGACAATCTAACTAAATACTGCAAGTGTAGGATGCTCATGTCTCAAATATCTCTCTCTGCGCCCATTGAATGTGTACCCCTTTTACTTCTTCATGTGCACAAGACAATATGTGTCTTTATTTCGCATTGCCTATATAGATAGTTTCAATGGACTATATGTGCCTGTTTTTTTGAATAATTCTAAATCTTGCTCAATTTTTTTATCTCACTAACTTTAATTTTTTAGTTTTGTTACTCCAATCTTCTTTCTGTTTTTTTAGCAAATACCGTTCGTCGACTTGTGAAACTGTAGTCTTAATTTGTAAGTCTTAACAATTTAGCTAATAAATAAGACCCGTGCTAATTCTAAATTCTTACTTTCTTTGTATTTTATAGTGGAAAGGAAACAGTAAATTGTGCTGCGAATCAAGACTACCAGCATTGAAATATAGCGTTAGATTTTTAGATTGGATTTGCTGCTATATATGTTAACTAGGTACTCTTACATTTCGTGCTAGCATATTATCCGTGTTAAAATTAAACCAACGAAATCAAATCTATATTAAAATTAAAATTTAATTATTATTTAAATTATTAGCATATTATTTTGATAATATCGAAATTCAAGTATTATCCAAAGTACACTGTAAGAAGGATTCTCTGGCTTTCAATAAGTTTTTTTTTTGTTTCTTCTCAAATGCTACTTCAGAACTACAATGCAATAGGAGGAATAAATATAATAAATCGGAATACTTATTTTTTGTTACCAACTAATGAAATTTTATTCGAAACCATTTTAGTTGATATAGTTCACAAATTTTTATCATATGCACTAATTGAAATTCGATAAATTTTAATTTTATTAGTCATCATTAATTATTTTGCTTTATGTTTTAAAAATTTTAAATGTACTAACTGAAATCATTTGAATTCTTTATTTGTAATTTATTTACTAAACTTAATTAGGGAGATTCGGCTTTAAGTTTTTCTTTTAGAATGAATTTCGGGAGAAGTCGAGTTTATTTTTCTTTCATGCAATCTTGGGCGATGCCATGAGATGCCTAAAGAGGTGGCAAATAGATGAGAAGACTAGTTGAATTGAAATTATGTTGCGTCGTGCCATAAGCATGAGTAATGTACTAGTCAATACACAATTTACGAATATCAATACATTTTTTACACATTATCCACCGCTTAATGGCCAGCGGTTAACATTTCATACCCATTGTTATGAGTGAAGGACTTTCAAGTGTTGCTTCTACAAGGAGTCTCGCTTTCCAAAATTCAATAATTTATGACGAAATCAATAATTAGTTTGAATGTATCAAATTCAATTATTTTTCTTTGCGACTAATTAAAGTGAACAATATGAAAGATGTTTTCAATTCTTTTCTCAAAATAGCCAAAACATTAACTTTACACCATTTTTTCATACTTCTCTGAGTAAACTAATTTCTCCATTTTATCTTTTTCCCCTACTGACAGAGCAAAACTCCAAAACTCAACAGCATAGATGATTTTCCTAAAAATCTAAGAACATTCATTAAATACAAAAATCTGGTTTTTATATTTTTTTTATTCTTTTCAAATTTGATTCATATTTTTTTTCACTTTTCTTATTCTTCTACTCAAAAGAAATCAATAATCCTCAAAGATAAGACACAAAACTATCGACAGTAAAAAATAAAAATTAATTAATTAAAAATAAAACATAAGTTATTCTATTCGTCTTTACTTTATCTAAATTAATTATTTTTTGTCTTTATTGAAAAAAAATTATAATTCTTATTTTTTCGTCAATTTTTTTTTACTGTTAGATCGTCTCAATGAAAAAAATCTAAAAAATATGAAATTATGTCCAAGAACTAATTTTTTTTTCCCAAAAATGAAAAATAAAACAGACCATGTGTTAACTTCTTTTTTGTCTTTTCTAAATTTTTTTTAGTTTTTGAAAATAATTTTATACCTCTCTGAAATCACTTGTCGAAACAAACCAATTACCATTAAAAAACTGATGCATAACAAAAAATTAGAAAAAAAATTTAAATAAGAACAAAAACCCAATCAAACAATAATCAAGCCAAATGAACAATTCATAATAAGCTAGGTCAAACCTCATCAACAGGTTGGGCAAAATACCTATGGTGCTTTACTTATTTCTGCCGTTTGAGGATTGCCCAAATACAAACCATTTACCACTGACTGTCGCAAAATCCTGCTTTACATCAGATTAAGCCAACAGAAACATCTAAAAACCCTACAGATTTAGTACTGAAGAAAGAAGAGAGAGATTTTTTCTTTCGTCAACTTAATCCAAGTCTAAGATCGAACTATTCAAAATCCAGTCTGTCCAAACCCTAGACCAATGTTACAATTTTTTTGAGTTTCTCATCTCCAAGTTTTAAGTAATCCGAAATGACATATTGGGGCTTAAACAACTCTCATGTATGTATTAAAAGGGAGAGGGATTAAAAACAAAGAAAGCAAGACCCATGCAAAATGTGAATATTGTTGTGCCGAATGGTGCTCAACCATTTTTCTCCACCATTAACCATACTTTGGAACAGGCATGAATTTGAAATATATATATGTTCCAACCCAAACCAATGACACATTTCTTACAAACACCTGTTCGTTCAAGGGAATCATTGGCAAACAAAAGGGAAGTTATTGAACAGCATGCTGTCATTGCGAAATGTATCAGCTCAACTAGTTTTCCAGCAGCCAGAAAAAACAAAAAGGAATAAGAGTAGAAAGAAATTCCAGATACCTATAGATATTTTGCTCACAACTTCATGCCAAAGCATACCCATGGCATGGCAGCAACAGATCCCACCCCTGATACAACGAACCACAACAAGAAAAAAGCCAATCACTAGCTGCCTCAACTTTATTGCTCCTCCTCAGGCACTTTTGGTTGGCACGTCAAATTGGAAGGTAGCTGCAACAATTACCACCAATTATGACCGTCAAAATCAAAATTCAACGGAAATACATGATTTCATGCAAAATAACTCCAGACACCTTGCCCTTTCCACGTGCAAACGTCACTACGAAGCTCACAAAATAATCAACTATAAAGCACAGTGGAAGTGTTTTTTCTTTTAAGTGCGACCAATTCATCCTCCACAATGGGGTATGGCAGGGGCGGGGTAAATTAGGAACATACTTAACCTTTACAATAATTTGCACTAAAGAGCCGCTTCCCATATGTTACTAGAAGAATAAAAATATAAAATGGGGGGAGATTTTGTCCTCAACTTGTTCACACACATGTACACATACCCAAGTACATCATACCGATACATATGTATCCTGTTATTTCGCCCATGGAATATAGCACTAGATTTTGCTGTTATCGAAACTCTTTCTAATTCACAAAAATACAAGCTTTTCATTTCTTGAATGGCATATTTCTGCAACAGAAGAAAAGAAACTGCTTGAGAAACTTGCATAGGCTGGCTATTCACTAGCTTTTTCCATCAGAAGCAAAAGCAGGTCTGCTCATGCATCCTCCAATTTGGGATGGCAGAACTGTTAAGCTTTTAGAGAATAAAGCACATCCAGAATAAAGCAACTAATGGGTAATAAAGCTATCAGTGCAAGTAATAAACAGAAGCAAATTTCTCCCCCACTTAATGCAACCCCCTCTCCACAAACATACATCCAACATGCAAGCCAGTATGCATACATGTAAACAGGCAAAAGTATTGCATGGATAACAAACAGATGAAGTTTCAATGCAAGCTACTACAACTAGCAACAGGTACCCATTACTGAAGCAGCAAGCCACAGTGATTCAGCCTAAACCAATAAGCATCCAATTAAAATTCAAACATATATTATTTTCATCTCAAAAGCAAAATGGTTTTGACATGAAAGCATAATTACCAAACCCCGTGAGATCTTTACTACTAGTTACCTCGTGAGATATTAACTACTAGCTAAATAGACCCCAAGCAGTAACAGTCACACGACAGAATCATACCTTACACTGGAGATTGGTCAGTGTAGACCTCAACAAATGGTCCCCAATGATCACTCTCAACTTTTTAATAAAATCAACCCGACTCATTTTCTTGCTCTGACAATATTTCAAACAAGATGGAAAAAGGAAAAGAAGAAGGAAAAGAAAATTAGGAGAATATAGAGTAACATGAAAAGACAAAAAAAAGAGAGAGATAATAACACATACCCTGAATGAGTCATAATAAACATAAACCATTTCCATATCTTTTGGATCTACTTTACTTGAGATGGCACCAAACAACATAACCAAAGGCATCCAAGGGGATTTAGGAGTCTTGGCGGTATCAGGGGCCTCTCCCAGGGAATTGTTAGCAAAATCTTGACATGATGGCTCTCCTACAACATTCAAAACAACAACACTGAAATTAGCAAAATGTACATAACAGTTACACTGAAAAACTCCAACCATAGACTAGCCACCATTTAGCACACTGACATGCGAATATTTACACAGAACTCTCAGGTCATGGTTAAGAGACTGGAAATTGATAAATGTCATTTGCCAGCAATAACCATTCGGAATACAAACAGAGATTGGTCTCTTCCTCTCCATTGCAAGGATACTCATTGTTCCTCCAAATGCAAAAATAGCAATAAATACACCTTACCAGAATACTTATTATTTATGTATCAGCCATCAAAAGAACGGAGCAGTAGAAAAGCCCTTAAAATTCTCTCAGTGCACCAAGTACGTATTAAGCATAAAATGTGTCCAGGATTCTAATAAGGGAACCCATGCACGCTTTGGGCTCCTATAAAGCAAAAAGATGTAATGTAGGGACAATTGAACAACGGAAGTTCAAAGTCCTATATATCCACAATGCACTTGTCATTGTAATTCAACATTTTTGTAATTCAACCTTTTTCCCAGAACTTATGCCAAATGCGCATTTAGAAGCATTGAGTTTCAACTTGAACTCCCTTAAAACCAAGAACTTCTAACTGAGATCGACAATGTGAGTGTCATCTTTCTTAGATTTGATAACCATATCATCGATATATACTTCCATGGTTATCTGGTTGACCGAGTGGAAGCACAACATCAGTAACATAGACAAAGGTAGTAGCAGAACCAATATCAGCATAAGCCGTTGATTCAACTCTTAATAGTGATTCTGTTGAATCATATGTTGCTTAGGATTTGGATTATGTAGATAAGCAATTCATTCTCTTTAATCTGTTAATGAAGCATTTTACCCAGTAGCAGAAGTTAATTCTTATTCTTGTAAAGGGCCCTTCGATTGACCACTTTTTTAAAGTTTCACCTGACCCTAAATTAATTGGTCCCGTAAAGCTATGCATAGAATTAAGCGTACTGGTCCAAAGTGGTTCCCATGTTATCTCCTATTCAACAGGGATCACTTTCATCCAAGGTACATACTTCTTGTAAATATGTATGAAGTCTTCCATTTACATCTTAAAACTCTCTTACACTAAGGTCCAATCCTAAATTAGTGCTAGGAATTTCTTAATCCTCTCTTTCCTTGACGCTTATGTGTCTGGCATGATGGTTCCAATAAAATCCATAAACATGTTGCCAACCTCTGATAGGTGGCCTTTGCATTCCTTAGGTCAAAAGGCATTACCTTGTGACGATAGAGACCTCTTGGTGTACTGAATGATGTCTTTCCTTAATTTGGTTCGTACATGACGATCTGATAATACCTCTACAAGCATCCAGGAAACTCATTTGCTTAAACCCAACAGTGTCATTAACTAGCTGATTTATCTTGGGAAGTGAAAATGTATCTTTAGGACAAACTTTGTTGAGACTTGTGAAATCCACACAAACCCTCTACTTTCCATTCTTTTCTTACCACCACTGCATTCTATAGCCACTCAAGATACTAGAATCCTGAATGGCACCATCTTCAAGTAGTCAATCTACTTCTTCTATTGTGGCCTCTGTGTGCTGAACAACCTATCTCCTTCTTTTCTACATAACGAGCTTGTGTTGGGGATCAACGCTTAGGTGGTGGCATATTATGGCTGGATCCACTCCCAACATCTCTTGGAGAGTATGGCCAAAATAAGTCAACATGATCCATGAGGACCTGAATCAAGGTCATATCTTCCTGCTCGAGAAGTTCTTCTCCAGTAAGAAAGAACCCCTCTGGGTTAGTCTCATGAGTCAAAAATTTCAAGTTCTCGACAACCATGTTTGCCAGGTTCCTCCTGATGTTTTCTACGACCGGATGATTGGGAACTTCTTTGGATTTGACCTGCTCAGAGGTCGGCTCGTGTTTGATGCAATTCACAAAATAGTTCCTCGTCATTTTTTTATTTTCCCGAACACTCTAAATCAATGCCCTTTGGTCCTAAAACCTTGATCACTTGATGGCAAGTGAATGGAATTGCTCCCATTCTATGGATCCAGGTCTGGCCTACTATGGTGTTGTCTGCTACAAGCATATCCACTATCAGGAACTCCATGTTGATCGTCTTCTTTCTGGCCCAAACAAGAAGGATGACTACGCCCAATGGCCATATGGGTTTCCCATTGAAATTGATTGCCCTCTTAAGATTGGCTAGGGTCGACCATATCTTCTTGAAGGCCCCAAATTAGGATCTCAATTGAAGTACCTTGGTCGACTAAGATTCTCTCTATATTGAACTTGTCGAGTTTGAACGTGATCACCAGTGCATCATTGTGGAGGACTTGGACACCTTCAAGATCCTTCTCCGTAAAGGAAATATCCATCATTAGCCTGTTCTATGTAGTCGACCACTTCTACCGAACTCCAAGACATGATGATAGTGTCCAGCATTGCGTCTCTACACCCCAGCCTCCTTTTCGTTGGTCAATTGATATCCCAAGAAAGAAATGGATTGTGCCCGTCGGCTCCTTGTCATCATTTGAAAAATTAGACCCAACGGTCTTTTTCTATGCGGCATCGCTTTGTCCGATCTCAACAATGTATTTTTTGAGGTGTCTGACCTCAACAAGTTCTTCAAGGAATTTTTTGAATGCCTTGTAGTTCTCGGTGAGGTATCCAAACTCCCAGCGATAACTGCAGCAATCACTCGTGGTCTTCTTCTTGCTCAAATCCCATCTGGTCCTCAGCGGCCACCTCCAAAATGGCTCCTCCCTTAAGGGCCAGATCATCTTGTAGATCAACCCATTCTAAAGTCGCTTTAATATCTTTATAGGCATGGGTGTCGGGCTCAGGCTATTCCTTCTGGAAAACGTAACATTTTCCTTCCCTATTTTAGGCTTTTTACCTTTTTGTGGGCTCAGAAAATCCCCTTTTCTAACTTTTAGAGGATTTCTTCCTCCACCTTCGCATGTTGCTCTATTCTTTTCATTGGCTCGGGAAGAGTATGTACTAGATTAATGTTTAGGGACTCACGTAGCTTCTCGTAAACAAGTAAACCTAACCTGAAAGGGGTTACATTATGTTTCTCACTACAATCCTCAATCCCGTGAAAATGACCCAATACCTACTTGCACAGTCCCTGATACTCTTCCGTTTTCATCTTCATAGCCATTAGAGCATCAAACTCTTTTGGCTGAGCCCAATTTGTGAGAAATCTTGCTACAAATTGCTCTTCCAAATGTTCCCAAATGGTGATGAAACGAGGAGAAAGTTTATGATACCAGTTGAGGGCAATTTTGCCCAAATTTGAAGCGAATACCTTCCAATACAAATCCTCATTCCCTACATGCGAGAATATTGCTTGAAGAAATCCTTTGATGTGTCCCATCGAGCCAACTTTATCATTACAGAGATGGAATTTGAGGGGAGAACTTCCTTGGCAGCAAGGCCACATTGCCTCTATTACCTTGAAAAGTGGAGAGATTGCCAGTTGCTAAAATGTTTTTTTTGTTGAGTATTGTGTCGTTTATGTGCCCTTCATGTTGTTGATTGAGCCATTCTTTCATGTCTTGAGGGTTCGGCTAGTTTTGGGGTCAAGCGGTGGATTCGGACCCTTCTTTACTCTTTCCTAGCCACGCCTCTAGTCGTTATGGTTGCTGGTTGTTCTGGTTTGTTTCCCAATCTCCCTAATTTTGGATTGAGGGGAATTAGCTGAACATTCCTTTCCCAATGCCTTCTTTAGGTCCCTAATCTCCTTGTCCTGCTTAGAGAGTCCGCGTTCTAAACTTCTTATAATGCGTTCTCTCATCTGCAGTCTTTCCTATACTTCCTAGTCCCTCCTAGACCTTTTTGGAGATTTAGAACGATCATCTCCGTGATAACAAGACTTCCACCTGTCCAAAAGGATGCCTTGTGGATTCGGACTCCCCTTTTTTGGGGCCTATGGTAGTAATTTTTACCTAGACTTGGTGTTCGCCTGCCTCCCAACCTAATCTTTTGGAGTGCTTTCCATGAGGTTTTAACTTTTCCACATATGGCGCCAATTGTAGGTAGATAAAACTTCTTACCGAAAAAAGTTAGTTCCTCAATCGATAGCCGAACAGAATAGCACTCTGACTCGTTTGAAATCTAATCTTTGCAAGACAAATAATCATCAAGCGACCCTACGCCTCTAGTCGACGGGAAAACACTCTAATGATTAAGTTCGTACTCAATGAAAGAATAACTCATAATATAATACTTGCAATAATACAGCGTACGTACCCCGTGGTGTCTGTCTTTTTATAGAGGTTCTCTCTTAATAATCCGAGTCCTTCCAGATCTCCTAAATTCTCATTAGAGACGAATTAAACTTGCTCAAGATTAACCACTAACAAGGCAAGTCTTATCCGAATACTCTGAAATCTTTTCTCTTTGTAGTTAGAGTTGTCAAATGTTAACTTCTCGTATTAATTGAATTAGTCTAGGACTTCTTATTTGTCTAAATAGAACTAGTCTCGAGCTATTCTAGTTCAGTACTTGCCATTTATCCAATTTTTTTACTATTTAATCGTCTTTTTCAGGTCGCAAAATATTATTCTCTACTCGGCAACATTTCCGTACACAAAAGCACCTCTTTACCAAGCTAAATTCACGCATATTTGTTCAATAAAAAATTTAATTAAATTTTACCGCTTTCAAGTAGTATAAAAATCAAATACAATCAAATGCAAAACGTAGTATAAAAACCACGTAGGGTCAAACGACATAAATACATTTGCAAGTACATATGTATTGTATAGATGAACAACCCCAATGCGTGGAAAAGCGAGTTAGAGAGGAGAAAGAGTGAGAGTGGCAAAATCAAATGATTTTGCAATCCATTGCCTTATGATATACTCCTCATTGCTGACCCTTTCATTATCAGTGACCAGCTGTGACCACAAACTGACACTCTGCCTCTTTTGCAGCCTTTTCTTCTTTCACATCTGCAGCCAGCCCGAGCACCTCTCTCTCTCCCCCTCTCTCCGGATAGGAATGTAACTAGAGGTCAATAAACTTCAATAACTCGGAATCTTCAATTACAACCCAATAGGTTGATTCGACGATCTGAATATATGTATATTCTCTTTTCTTTATTGGGGACGGGTTTCCTCTCTGTCCTTTCATAAATTCGTCCACAAGTTTAATATGCAAATAGAGGTTAATCTTCTACAAGTAATTTTCTATATCTCTTCATGTACAACCTAACAACAATCATATATTTGATCCACTAATATCCTATGAAATTTGAAAATCACCCTATATATCACACATTCATTCTCATATAATTCATAAAAATATGAAAACAGTTACAGAGTTTTGAAAATAGAGAACAAAGATAAAAGTTCATGAAACACAAGTAAATCTCTCCTTGAAGTTGGTCACCTCTCACTCATTTGGTTGTAGCATACTCTATAGGGAATATCCATATGCATCTATATGATAATAGCTCATAGCCTAACGTCGCTTCTCCATTTTTTTTCACCCACTCCATGTTTTTGTCTTGTGTATTCTTAATTTTGATGTATTCAATCTTGAAATACCATATGGGATACATCTCGATTCCCACGACCATTACAAGTCGGAGGCCTACATAATCTCAATTCCAAAACCAAAACGAAATTGAACTTGAGCATACTCAGAAAAGGACCTATTTTGTAACAAGACCAAAATAGGGTACAAACAACTTAAACCCTTATCTCTCTCCCTATCCTCTGTATGCTGTAGGGATGAGGGCAGAGGGGAGCCCGAGGGTCCCCTCTCTCTCAAATTTGTATATCATTCATACAAACAATTAGTACCCATAGTATTTTTGCTCTAATAACAAGGGTTGTCTTTAACTGTCGTGTAAAAGAGGGCTAATCCGTCTATTTCTGTCATTCTACTTCAAAAAGTCTTGACCATTTGGTTCTTACTGTTGCTTTTAATTTATCTTTTAGAATAGAAACCTCACTAAAACCCACCACAAGCACAATATCCCATCATAAGAGAACATCTAAATTCACCACGAGTGGTCTGGATGCCTGGGACCAAGATTTAACAGAAACAAGCATAAAAGAAACCCTAGAAATTTTGATCACACCATTTTTATTATTAAAAGAAGGCAAGGAACGAGAGGGAAAGTAAAGCAAAGCAGATGATATCCTTGGAAATTTTCCAACATGCTCAATAACTTCCAGTGATGTAGACCAAAATCCCAGGCCACAAGCAAGATACAGGACAAACTGACTCGAGATTAGCCCCGCAAATTAATACTCCTTCCACACTAAACTGGCTGCATGCAGACATTTTATCCAGCCTTGACAAAGGACTAGAAACATTCGGGACATCACAAACATGTTCGGGAAGTCAAGATGTTGGAATTCTGACTTTGAAGAACTGTTTCTGAAGAAAAATTTCCCAAAAGCAAGCATCTCATGCCAACACCAAAAAAATGTCCTGAATTTGTGAAACAGTTTCGGCAGAAAAAAGAAAGCATTTTTTTTTTCAAACTTCTAGTGTTTTTGTTTCCGAAACCAACAGACAAATAAAAACTATTCCGAACAGTGTGTGCTGAATTACCCAACTGGCAGTTCAGAGTGCATCCAGCGTGGAGAAATATTCCCACAAAATTGAGAAGGCCCCCAAAGCCTTTACGTGCCCAGATTTCCCTGGCTAAAGCACAAACCTCAAAATACACAGGCCACAAAATCTGACTCATCAAGAAGCTGCTTATGCTAAATGAAGTAAAACAATATAAGCAAGGAATAATCCAATAAATATCCAAAATGACCAAAAGTTTCAACTAAATACGGCTATATCAGTCGCAAAAATCCAAAACGACTACCCCAAATTACCATGTACCAGTTCAAAAACCCAGGAAACTATCATTATTCAAAAGACAAGGAAAACTCTTAACCAGTTTCGATAATACTTCATACCGAAAGCTATGCAACCAGATCCAACTAAATATTCACATCTTAATTTGGACACATTCCCACCACCAAAATCAGCAAACCACCTTGTCCCCATATGTATGAAACCCCCCAGGCTTACAGGAACCAAGGGCACCCAATTCACTCAGACTCAGATTCTGATTCTGATTCTTCCTGCAAAAAGAGCCAGAAAAGAGACATTATTAATGGACCGTGTAAAAGCATCCAACTCAAAACCAATCGACAATGAGTGGAGAGGCCGCCCATGCCCATATACTAATTTTGGAGGTAATAATTGATCAATGTGGGACAAACTTTAACAAACCGAAAGGTAGGAATCCTCAATCCATGACATAAATTAGATCACAAGTTCCAAAATTCAAAATATTTACACCAATTATAAGCTAGGAAACCTCCATCGTTTTCACACCATCTCTAAATTGTAAAATCAGGTAAAGATGAGAGAAACAATCACGATAGATTCTACTGCCGGGAGGAAAGAGCATAAGAAAATAAACAAAAGATGGTGTTTTCTACATTCATGGACAAATTCAAATCATGCAACTTTACAACCAATCCAGTGCTGGTTTAACATGGTATATTAAGCCATCTGCACCAGTTTTATGTTATAAGCCCCACCCCGAGAGAGAGAGAGAGAGAGAGACTCTCCATGAGTCCAACCAAAACAAAAAAAGAAAAAACACCAAAATCTAATACAGTCCAGATTCAATTGTAATCAAGATCAAACTTCAAATACAACTCTCTGCGATTTCGTCCTGCTAAAATACTAAATGAATATAATTTTTTCATTGCAAGTAATTATATATGCACAAACCAATCAATCATATCAAATCCAAATTTCATATTAAGCTCAGATTTCAGGTCAAATTGATAGTTCAACTATTTTATTAAATTTGGAAAACCAGCGAGCTTGTGCATTAAGTAGCTGATAGCCAGCATGTAGAAAATCCCGTTAGACATGAATTCAAGAGAAAACGAATTCATGTAGCCGGCCCCAGTTGATGAGACTTGAGGGTCAGTTTGGTTTGGTATTTCGTCATTCAAACTCGTTCAAACCATAAAGGATTGGAATGTAAACCTCAACGTGAACAAATACAAAACGAAATCTGCGTTTACCTGATCAACCTCAGGTTCAACTTTTTCATCACCCTGATTGGCCCTGAATTGAACTTCGTTGTTTTCCTAGTAAGAATCACAAAAGAAAATGTCAAAAATAAATTGTCTTTTGCATTTAAAAAATAAGGATAACCCTGCATGTTTCTAACCAACCACGTGCATGAACAATTACAAATCTTGCAGCCTTGCGAAATCTAGTGCTGGTTTAAAATGTTTGACCATCTGCATCAGTTTTACGTACACACACAGAGGAGAAGAAATCGATGTAACTGAGTGACAAACATAAGGACTGTCAATACCCCAAGTTCAAACAGGAAAGAAACCAAGCTAAATCTACCAATTTTTGTTTCATTGTTTTCAGCTCAACTTCAATAATCAAAAAGGAACCCAGGTATGTTGTCCTACTAAAACATACATAAATTCTAAAAAAATTTATTTGTTCACATATACAAAAAGAAAACGAATGACTTTAGCAGTTCCAAATGGACAAATTGATCAACGTGAAACAAATCCAAACTTCTCCTGTTCGCCTCAGATTCAGTTCAAATTGGTGTCCCAATATCTTATCAAATTCAAACAACTCCAATATTAATTCGATTGAAATTAAAACATAGAAAGAACAGTGGTATTATGGCATATAATATTAGCTTTTACCTGGTCAATCTCCAATTTAACCTTTCCACGCTGCTTGACGCCATATCCAAATATAACTTTGTTGTTTTTTTGTTAAAATCAACTAAAAGAGATTCAACGTCGTCTCAGCATATGACAGATGAAGCATTGATATTCCACTGCCTGAGTGAGGACTTAATACAAAAATCGTTCAAAAAAAATAACTTTACTTTTATCTACGAAAAAGATTTTTTATTTGGTTGCAGTGTGGAAGCCTCAATGTTTTGAGCAATGAGAGATAGTGAATCTGTTGCAGTTGATGAATTTTTTGAGGTTCTTTGCAGAAGGGAATTGAAAGGGGTGGGTGGAACGAAGTAGCAGGTGCCCATATCCATTTCAGATTTAAGAACTTCCCTCAAAACAGAATTTGAAAGCCTATGGTCTTCACAAAGCTGTTCCTTTTCAAATGGCTTACAGAGTTGAACTGAACTACTTTTCACAATTAGAAAATTTAGGCATCAGATACATCTTCCAATCAGGGTTCAAAACTGTAAAGTGTGCTTAATGTCCACTAGAATGTCAAAGGATTACCACGAACAAACACAATAATAGATCAGAACAACCAGTCCCAGCTAAGTGCTACAATTCGTAGCTTATGCGGATATTTAATACGAACTAGAGTAATTGTCACATTAATCATCCAATAACACAAGTAATGGTCAAGTTTCCATCAAATAGAATTGTGTACTTACTAGTTGACCTGGAGTTGAATTCAAGCCTAACTGGACCCTTGAAATATCAACCTTGTTCTGATGACCAGGAGATGAATTCATCTCTAACTGGACCCTTGACCTCTCAAGCTTGCTTGAACTTCCAACCAGAAATCCTGTTGAAAAGATAGAACTACTATTGATAGGTGCTAAAAAGTTTCGAGAAACTCCAAGTCAATGCATATAAGGCCACAGGCATAAAGAATACACCATCTACAAAGACATGGGCCACGTCTCTGGAATGTAATGCATCCACTACACCAGATATTGGAGTAAGATCGGATGAATCAGAGACTGATTTCAATCCAAGGACCTTCTGCACTTTTAGGTTGTTATCAACTTATAATAATGTATTGAAACAACAGAGATCAACTACTGACCGGTCCCAGAGCCTCCAGATTTGTTGATCGATATAATACCACTCATTGAACTCAATTTAATGGTACAATTTAAGAAATAAGACATACATCTTAAACAATTGTTCGAGAGGAAAATATGCATTGGCCATCGTACAAGAGAAAAACTCGAAGAGTAAAATCACCTTCACCATCTGAAGAGACCTTGAAACTCACAAAATATTCTGGGTAAACATGAGTACTCTTATTCATATCCCATATAATGTAATTCCTTGGATTTTGGAGATCATCGACTCCACTATCAAAGTTCTTACTACTGGGACGGGACTGTTTAGATCCCGCAGGCACAAGTTCCATGTTTCCCATCACTACACGACAGAACAGCATGTGACGCACACCATTCTTGTCGACCTCACAGGAACGTGCACTGTCAAAATAAAAACAAAGCAAAGGGAAAAGAAGTTAAATCCATACCACAGACACCATTTAAGAACACAATATGGAAGATTTGGACTGTTGAATTGTAACCACAAATGACAGAAAGAAGAGAAGAATACCTGTAGAAACACCAAAAAGTAAAGAAATGCCAATATGATTGAACTTCCAAACATAAGTGGCCAAAAGTTTTACAAATTAAACATGGTGTCACCAGTTAGTAGCAACCACCGGCATCACAATAAAGATCTCACAGGCTCAAACAAAACCAATAGGTTCATCATTTCGAGCTCTATTTCTTTATCTTCAGAACACCGATGCAACACTTTAACCAAGAAAACTCACACTTTCACCAAAACTAGTGAGTAAAGCCTCAGCCATGTCTCATCCACTGTTGCGGAAATTACAAAATCAACACAGGTAGATCGGTGGCATTGCCACTAGCTCACTCTCACTATCATATCAACAACGAATCGAGGCCAGATCAAAGGAGGACAGCTGCTCGTGAAGTGCTATCTAAATCTAGAAAACAAATCTATTGCACCTACCTGGAATTGGCCAACTACCATACTACAAAGATGCACCAACTACACCACTGTAGTCGGAGTCGTCAGCCCTTGATATGTTACATAAATCTCATCAAAATTTGGATACTTTATCCCTTGATAGGTTGAATTGTAGTTCTACCGCTGTAAATAACCCCCTCATCGGAGACAGTCAGACCCCTACCCAGCATATTATGTGAGTAGTTACCAAATACTATCCCAAGTTATAAAGTGAAAAAATCCTACATCAAATTAAAAAATCCAACCTGGTAATAGGGAAATTTGCAGGTGAAAGATGAACACCTAGGCCATGTGTGCATTTATCGTCAGGTGTTCCACAATGTCCAATCCCGAACATGATGGTGCTATCTAGTGCTACTTTGGTAGAAGGGAACCAAGCATATCGAGCATTTGCATCTCCGCGATGGTTTTTGGTAATCTGACCCTGCTTCTGGAACAACTCAAATCGAGCTTGCACAAAGGGACCTGAGCCACGATCTAGGTTGACAATATATGCACCAAATGAACCCATACCCAGGACAAAAAAATTCTTCACAGCATCATAGGTCATTTCTCCACGTAAAGCATCAAAACGAGAGACCAGGTTTACCACTTTGCGTTGGTTTCCCAAAATAGGCACAACTTCAAAATCACAATTGTCTCTGTGTTTCCCATCAACTTGAAACTTCTTAACAAGAACATTTGACTCCCCACTACATTCCTTGAACTTGCAGCAATCTGATCCATTCAATTCAATCTGCAGCGTAATATCTTGGTACCCACGAGGCTCTGACAAAAGATGAACCTTATCTTCCTGAAAGTCATGGTGGCTGCAGTCATAGAGTTCGTCATCATCAGAAAAGATTTCTGGAAAGAAGCATTTACCCGCTTCGTCTATCCAAGCAATAGGTTGTTGTGAACCTGTTCTCAAGTCCAACTTCATCATATGCAACAAATCCATAAGCAAGGGATGACCATCAAAGTCCACCTCAATGGCTGCCTTCTTCACTTGAAGATCTCTCTCAATCAACACAACGAAGTCTTGAGGAAAATCAGTCCACTCACCATTTTGATAAAACATCAAACGCTTCGGAACACCGCTGTTTCTAAAATTTGAATAGTACTTGAGTAAAGAGTTTTTGAACCGAGAAGCACGAGAACCACACTTACTTTTGGATCCATCAAATTTCCTCCGCTTGCTAAGCTTATGAATGGAAGAGTTCAAGGCAGCCTGTCCCGATAACACCCTGCTGGCTACACCAGTCAAAATTGTTTCACATCTCGTTGACTGCTTTCTCTTCAAGTCAATGGCCACTCGACGGCCACTATCCAACACCTTTGTGTACTTTGTTTCCATTTCTAACCCCAAGATCAATGCCCTTCCAGAGATTCGAAGCCAAAAGTTCTAAGATTACACTTGTAGCAGACTTAGTATTGCCAGTGTCTCAGAGAAATAGTGCCGTTGGTGACAATTGGTAAAACCTGTGTAGTAATTAATTTCATCAAAACATTCTTACACAAAAATAGGTGACACTGTTTCTGTAAATTCATTCCGGATATGATATACAATGCAAAAAATGACAACCACGTGAGAGAAAAATGACTATTGAAGTCACTAGCAAACACCAGACATCCAGGGGTGAAATTGAGAGAGATTTGCATCATTACACATTATACGAGGCCCAGAATGTGAAACATCTGACAGTTGAAATTACACGCTTGAGGAGACAATCTTACTGAAGAAATA